>JANIJG010007533.1:40870-63841 GCA_024611175.1 Megaceryle torquata
GGTTGGTTGGTTGGAGGTGGTTGGTTGGTTGGAGATGGTTGGTTGGGTGGGGGTGGTTGGTTGGTTGGGGGGGGGGGGTTGGTTGGCTGGGGGTGGTGGGTTGGTTGGGGGGGGTTGGGTGGGGGGGGGGGGGGGGGTGTGGTGGGGGTTGTGTGTGTGTTTTCATTTTTGTTTTGTTGTTGTTTTGTTTTATTTTTAAATAGCTGCACACTGGATAAATTTGTCAGAAGTTCTGCACCATGTAGGTGAATTATTTTCCATGAAAGAGGGAACACAGATGCAGTATGCCATCCCTATTCCAAAGATATGTCTGGCCACCTCCAAACAGAGAAAGCTACCATTACACCATGTCTTCCAATCCAAGGCAATTGTTGATATGCACAAATGCTAAGTTCAATATTTCTGAGCATTTTTGGAAGTCCCTTGAAGGCAGTAGCAACTATTAAAACTGAAGACAGGTTCTAAACTGCTGTCTGATAATCAGAAGTAACTACATCCTGCAAACACTGAACATATCTAGAACTCAGTACTGCAGTCGTGAGGCAGGCTTAAACATACTAAGATCACACAAACTGCAGCATCATTGCTGAGAATAATTTGAAAAGTAGTTATTCAAAAACTTTTAGTATACATAGTCATCTATAAACAAAATTGAAATGAGAAGTTCTAAACGCATAAAAATGATACTCAAGAACACAGGAATATCTGTATCTCAATCTAAAAGAGGAGTTACTGAAATATCAGTAAAAGATGGTAGTGCTAGATCTCATTTTAAGGATAGAACTCTCCCTTTTCAAAAGGTTCTAATGCTCCAGAGTTATCTATCAATTCTGTCTTATTTGTACACTCTGCATAAGACTTTAGGTCCTTTAGAAAGATAGGGATAGACTGGGAAATATCACTGCTCAAGTAAAACAGACTGAGAAGTTTGCTAAGGCTTCTCAAGGGAATTACCATTGTCTGTACAGGTGAAGGAAAGCATCTTGATAAGGTCTGATCTCCTGCATAATGCAGACCACCTGACCTCATGGTGTAGGAGTTTTGGTAGGAGACTTTTTTATTTTTGAAACACTAATCTTCATGATAGATCCTGACAAAAGTTTGTTATACCATGTTAGCAGCTTCTAATATGTTCAGACAACACTGCTTTTCAAATCTCATGTTCAATATTTAACAATATTTATTTTCCCCAAAACAGTGAGATTAAAGTGCATTATCCACCCCCCCACCCCCCCACCAGTCCATAAAAGAAAAAACTGAGCTGGTCCAAAGACTGGGACTGCACAGATTCACCTCTGCATGACACAGAGCTTTATATCATTTGGAGTGTTAAGAAAGAAGTCAGCCTTTATTTCATGTAAGGCGAGCTCATGCTTCCAAATGTCTCGTGTTCCTCACTAATGTTCTTCAAAGGACAATGAAAATCATAGAAATCCTATCTTCTAAAATGATTTTACACTGCAGGCTTATCTTTAGAAATACTCCATCTCTCTTATAACTAGGCTCAGCTAGGTAAAAGTTTTAGAGCACTTTATCACAGTTACAACAAGCACTCACTGGATGATCACTGATAGGGGATATACAGCATTTACAAGTAGCCTGCTACAAAACTTTCAGATTTAATAGATGATGAAAACCTTTAAGTTTCTCCATGAAATTCAACAACCTCCAGATTAGAGATTACAGAGTTTATAAAATGACAGTTTTGGTGACTCAAGTACTGATCTAAGCAACACCAGCTGATAGACACTATGTACCTTCTGTTTAAGTGTAACAGTAAAAATATACTGAAAACACATAGGTAAACAAAACAAGTATTTGTTTTCCCAAGCAGACACAAAATTATTATTATTTTTTTAAATCTGGGAATTACCCAAGGATACCACTTTAGCTGGTACACCACCTTTTATTTGATGAGAAAGGAAAATTTAGTGTTAAGTACTGGAGTACTCTGGCTTGTTTTAAAGCAGAATACACTTGTTTACAAGTCTTTCCTCAGTGCTTTTAAAACCGGCAAATGTGGTGTGAACTTCATTTAAGAGTACTGGAATGAGAAAATAAGTCTTTGAAGAAATACAAAAATGACAAAAAATTTATCAGAAGTAACTCCAGGTCTTTAACTACCTCTTTCACTTCCTCTTTGACAGCTTGTCTTAATACATTCTTAAGTGTTCACAAAACTTAGGCAAGAATGTTCAAACAAGCAAGTCAGTTTTGTGTATTAAGAATTCTGCAGGAACCAGCAAACATACAGGTACATTTTAAAGTGACTGGAATATCCTTAACATCATATCATTTTCCTTTGTTGTAAGCAGCTTAATGTAGTCCTGCTGTATATACTTGCAACACTTAAAGCCACTGCACCAGGAGTACAACACTCATCTTGTGAGTCTGTTAAATACCCATGCTTGAATAACAAGGTAGCACCCTATTCCACCAGTCTTACTAATGAGGTAAATTCTTTTGTGTATTGATTTTAATTAGTTCACTTGTGGAAAAAAGTCCTACATAGCATGATTAAGGGCAGCAATATAGCCCTGGGTAAGGACCAGACCTACTTTAAAGTCTAACATAATACACAAATTGTCAGGATCATAAAATCTAATTTTACATACATATATGAATGTGTGTTTTACTAGTGGATTTTTCTGGTTTAATTTCAATGGTCTGCTTGAACATTTAGAAGACTACACTGAACATATTATACTGATGCAAAAACCTGATGCTAAATATTAACGCAGGACAGACCACTGAAATGGAGAATGGAACTTGGTGACAAAGAAATTCACAGAACTGTTTAGCTGTATGCAGTTTATAAGATTGCCTGTAGTTGGGAGGAATTCAGTGATACATACAATAGGAATTATCTGCCCTGAATATAAAATTAAGACTTTCATTTCACTGATGGACTTAGATGAATGTGTAATATTCTGCATCTTCTGAATGTGCAGCTATTACATACAGATATAGATATTATTCTAAGCTGCATTTAAGAGATTATGATAGTTGCATCCACAGAAATTACTGAAAGGACATAGCAACAGAAATTCGTTCTGTACATTAATGACTAAGCATTTCTAGAGCTCATATCACCTAAAATAGATGGACGCTTACGCAGTGACAGTTATTTTGTTTGATAAAAAGTACTTTATTTTATGACTAAATTAATTCTGACTTTTTAATTCTCAAATGAATTATTTCTTCATTCTGTTCTACATGACTTAATCATTCAATCTTGTAGGTGCACTTCAAAAGCTTTAAGAATCTTACATTTGATTTCTGGAAAGTATTTTCTCATTAACATCTAACATATGTACCCTGTAGGCACGATTCACACAAGTCTCTGGAATTCTAAGGAAATGATGATCAGTCACAGAAATGTGCAAGGATTCAAGAACTCTGGCAATTTTCACTTCAAATGTTGTCAGCGAGTCACTAATATAAAAATTTCTCACCAAATCACTGAAAAATTGCTCTGTACAGTGCAACTATGAGAAAAGTTACACATCTGATGAACTCTACAACCTGAAGGTATATATCCTCCAAGTTGATAACTGAATCTGTTAGATTCAGAGAAATGCTAATGACAGGTAAGAGGTAACGGTATGTCCTGAATAAAATTTATACCTTGATGGAGGAAGCTGGGTGGAGAAGGGAACATCTAGCCAATCAACAGACAAAACATGTGCCTAAATGCTCTTGGTCCTAATCAATCACAGAAACCATGCTCCAACAATCTAATTGTCCACAATATATTTTTGTTTCATACCATCCTTGGAAAGGCCAACTTGCACATCTAATAATAATGCATATATTTAAGTAATTGATTGGTTGCTTTTCAAAAACTGAAAACTATCCCTTGAATCACTAAAGAGATGGTAAAAATTAAAAGTAATGAGCTCATTTCAATAAAATTTTATGAGACTGGTTTCATGCTGACAAAGTGGGTCCTGAAGGCAGTATCACTTCACTTGCCTGCCAGAAAACAAAAAAATCTTTATTTCAAAATATTTTTAAATCTTTTAATAAGATATAAAAAAACCAGCTACAACTTTATAGGTAAACTGACAGGAATCTCTGAATCTTTGAGATGACCAGTAAGTCAATAATACGAAAGTATTTTCAGAAGAAATCAAAAATAGTATGTCATCAGGAGTTATTACAGATGGAAAATTCTCTTGAGGATGTATTAGTAATATGCATAATGAGCAATGACATAATATCAATTGAATCCCTCAACATAATTTTTATTAAAGTATCGTGTAAGTACATAAAAAACATAAAAATAAAGCACAAAGAAACTAAGACAAAGAATCCAACCCACATGGACCAAAGCAAGAATACTAGCTCATTTTCCTTGTGATTGGACAAAGACAGTCTTAAAATGGAAAACTGCAGCAGCCTGTGCTCTGATAAAGGTCTATCGTATTCATAAACGTTATGCATGGTTACATTAAAAATATTTGATTCACACACAATTAACTAAGAATGTATGAAAGAAAATAAACAAACCAGAAAAACAAAAAAAAACCAAAAAAAACCAGTCGCTCAAAAACTGCTCTTGGAAATATCCATCTGTACAAATCCAACTATTAATTCGAGCCATTTTCCAAATGGTACAAATGTCTATTTACATATTGTAATGGTATGCATTACATATAAAAAACAAACTGTACCATTCTTCATTAGATGTTTGTAATAGAATTTCATTAGCTCAAAATTGTCAATATGAGACACTAGATAATTTTAAACATAAAGTACTTAGACTCAGTTTTAGGCTTAACTATAATTTAAAATACAATACACTGTACAAATTATTGTACAAATAATGATCTGAACTCAGAAATAATAATTTCTGCATTCTTTTACACATGAAAGCTACATTAAAACAAAAATTATAAATTTATGTTTTGACAGTATAGTATGAAATACAGCCAGTATATAGTAGGAATTAGATATTTTTAACAACCAAACTGTGTATGTCAAGATACCATCAAACAGCTATTAATCAGTTCAAGTAGGCAGAAAAAGAGAGAAGTCAGGGGTGGACTCCCTCCTAATGATGGCCCACAAGGCGACAAGATAACTCTGTCCCCTGGATAAACTCCAGACACAGAAGATTTGCAGAGAGGAATACATGTCTGCAAAGTTGAAAGAGGATACAATCCTTAGGGGAGGAATGTGGAGATAGCTTTAGGTAGCCAGCTGTATTGAAGAAACTGGTTTTAGTGTGGCTCTGACCTATACCGCCACTTCCCATAACTTTTATATGTCAGAACTAGAAGCCTGAAGGAATTTCCTCTGGTAATCATGAACAAAAGTCTGCACGTTTGTAGAAGGCATCAAAAGAAACCTTCAGAAACTTAAAACACAAATACTGTATTACAACACTGCTTCTTTTTCAAACTGGCTTTACATTTCCACCACCATTGATGCAGCTACCAATGCTAAACTTGCACAGGGATGTTTCAGTAGTGCAGGTATTGAATGAGAAAATGAAAATAATTATATAGCTTTTGAAAAAAAAGTAAAGCATTTCAGCCATTCTCTAAAATATTTCCACCTCCACACATGCTCTTTATATATGAAAATATTTACATAAAATACATAACAAAACATTTATACAATAAGAGAAGAAGAGTCAAATAATTTAAGTTACTTGCTTGAAAATGAGAAATGTAAGAATTCTGATTGTGAAGGAATCCATTGACAAAGTAGTGGTGTCCCTGAATACACTATTACTAAGCAAAGTTATGAAAAAAAGATGTTAAGGCACCTGATAAATAAGGCATCTTCATTCCCAAGAATCACTTCAGATATGAAAAGGAAACCATACTAATATTTAGAAGACTGATGGATACTGAACATACTTTAAAACTTGCACTGTAAAATCTCAGAAGGACATGGAAAAATAAGTGCTACTTTAAAAGGTATTAAAAAAAAGTCAGAAGCATAATGTGAAACTGCAGTAGGGGAGATAGACTTTATGTTCATGTCCTCACAGATGTAACTTATGCATTAAAAATGTGCCTGCTGTAAAAACCTTGGGAATTTTAGAGATCTTCACATTAAAACCATGCTACCAATAATAACAGAAGTTATTCTCAAACCAATTTGCACATTAAAAATGTTATATTCTTCATTACTGTCCCCTTATTCTTTTTTCTAGAGTTTTGATTTCTTCTAAATTCAGAATCAGGCTTTCAAAGTGAAAAACACTGCAGAGGAACTCACGTTCACTTACATATTTCCAGGAAAGGAACTGGAGTAAAAGATAGAGTAAATCAATTGAGAAATAATATGAAATTGAGATTTTTGTGTGTGTGTGTCTGAAAACCTGGCTATAAATGTTCTTATTTTGTGAGAAAATGTAGGTATTTGAAGTTATTTAAACAATATATATATCGAAATATGTATTCACATATACAAGAGATATTCAGAAAAAGTAAAGAAATATTGTCATCTCAAGTAAAATAAAAATCTACCCCACTACCAAATTCCTTTTTTTTAGTGAAGTAGGACTTTTAGTATTACACTGTTTTTCTTCTTTGTACTGTTGTTGACACTCAGAACCATCTTCAAAAGCACCGTACTCTTTTGTGTGGTGTAAAACCAGTATGCTTCCAATTTTGCCATCAATCATCTTTAATAGCATATGCTATTAATGTAATTTTGTTATTGAAGATTCCTAAATCTATTCAGTGGTTTGCACAAGACAATTACGTTTTTTTGTTATATGCATGCAGGCAATCAGATAGCGTCTTTTTAAATTAGAGCAATTAAACATGGTCATTATAAATGGTAGATTATAAAAAAAAATCATGAAGTGTCAATATGACATTCTTTGATTTAAAATAAAATGGTACGAGAATGGAGAGATGCATTTTAATTATTCCATTTCAAAAGTGTACTTGAAAAATCTGCTTTATGAAAGGTTGTCGATGGAAATGTTTCCCATAGCTTTTACAGGGCAATCTATGGCTTCACAGATATTTCCAACACCTTGAAAATCCACTGGAAACTTACTCCAACACACACACACACAAAAAGTCCTGTATATAGTATCTAGAAAAATAATTAGGAAATATGGTCATTTTCCTGTTACAAATTGGAAGTGGTTGGTTGGTTGGGTTTTTTTGCTTCCCTTGGGGATTTTTGTTTTGATTTTTTTTCCTAAGCACACAAAAATACAAAATAAATAGAAATCTAGATAAATCATCACTAGTACAATAAGATCTGTGTAGTCAGCATTAAACAAATTTCTGTATCTTTGTATACCAATGAAAATTGAATAATTGAATTAGATGGCCCTGCTCTCGGCGGGGGGTGTGGACTTGATGACCTCTAGAGATCCCTTCCCACCCAGACATTTCTGTGATTCTATGATAATGCATACACAGTCCTGCTGGTCCTCAAATTAATTTAAATCAAAGTTAATAAATTACTGTGCATTAGTGAATAGTACACCGTGCTTTCAGTCTCATTCTAACTATAGTTGATGGGTGTCCAAGAACTCTAAAATTCATCAGTGTTGCTCCTTCCATGACTTACCTGGCAGAAGTACAAGGAATTTGAATAGGCACATTTGGATCATCTCCATGTCTGATCAGTTTGAAATATGAACATAAAATATGAACTATGAAGTCAGATATTTAATTTTTTTATGCCCAGATGTTAAGGAATTACAGTGAGACATCAGTGTCAAGTATAGCACTTCACTCACCCAGTCCAAAATTTATGGCCGTGCCCTGCAGACACTTGGGTAGAGTTTATTTGTAAACACAGTGCTTTCTTACTTTTGTACCTTGTAAAGGGCACTAAGCTGAGTTGAGTGAAAAACAAGTGTTTGTAACCTATAGCTCCATTCAACATGCAGACATTAGCCTGGTATAACTGGAGTCTGAGATACTTTTATCTACATATTTGGTTTTAGGGAGGAGTATTTTCTGCAGGAAGTCTGCCTTACATATTTGAATAAAATAGTGCCAGCAAACTACTGTTGAACCTTTGGACATACCTGAAGAAGTTTCCTACTTTATACCTAGAATTATATTAAGAAAATAATGAAACAATGAAAGAACATAAATGTTTAAGTGTTACATTATTTACCATACTGTAGGATATGAATAAGACACAGCTCTTAACTGTGAAATAAATGCTAGCTTGGATTACTAAGAACATTAGTTAAGAGCAATAAGTTTGCCCTACACATTCTTTTTTGAAGTTCACTATGGCTGATAAGCACAAACTTTCTGGGGTTGATATGAGCATTTTCCTTCTCCCATAGTGATTTCCATCCCTTCCCTCCCACCTCAAAGGTGGTTATTAAGATCTGAAGAATCCCCCTTACAGCATCTTTCTGTTCTACTGCTGATGCTTGAACCACAACATTACAATCAAGACAAGCAGGGCTAAATAGTATTGTTATAAAAGCAGCTGCCTTAATGGCAAATATTATTGCCATCACTTTCACTGTACCCACTTTTTAGTTCAGATATTGACAGAGCTCTCATTCTGCAATAGTACAGAATTCTTCCAAGACTGATAGTTATGAGGAATATCTCTCAGTTTCTCTCTCTTCTGCTTTATGTTCAGTAAAAAACAAAGCCACCTACAGAACTAAACCTAGAACAGGCAAATTACCTGTGAAAATAGACTCTGAAAAGGAGCTGATCAAAGAATATATTTTTTGGAATGTGTATCTCAGACATGCTGGAGAGCATATAGTCGTAGCTGTATATAACACTCTAATACCATACATTTTACAGAACGCATGATGATTTATTGCCTTGTCTTTCTTTGCTGTTAAATTGAGATAAATCCTTGTGGGAAGCAGAATAAATAATATAGCTTTAACAATAACTTAAAAACAAAAGTAAAACCTCCAAAAGAACCACTTTGTAAAGAACAAAATGAAGCATTTGAAATGTTAGACTTGCATCCTCTTGTGAAAGAGTTAAGCTTATGTGTTCTATCTCAGGCCAGCATGATTATTTTAAATGGTTTCTCTGAGGAAAGCAGGTAAGGAGCAGAACAGTTCAGTGAGAGAGAAAGAAATATGCTCATGGAAAATGGTAAACTTCAGAACATCTTCAAGTATAAAGATGAGAGTATTTGCAGATTCTCAACCACATGGAGTATGCAAAGTAGTTTTAGCTGGCACAAATTATACAGATAAGCAACAGCATAAGAAATAAATCTATGTGGGATATCAGAAAGTGTGAGAAGAAATATCCCTTTCCATCCAAACACCTCTCTGCACTTTGGGGTCAAAAATTCTCTAGACATATTTGTGAATATATTCTGGTACATTTTGGTAAGTAATGTTAAATCCATTTTATAGATGAATGATGTCAACTATACCCGACCTTATTAGCAGTGAGCCTAATACAGACTTGCATCTACATGACACAGTAGATTCCCAGTTCTATTTTCAGAACAAAATTTATCAGAGAAAAATATTCAGTACAATTAGCTTTTTCTGTATTGTTTAATTTGAGATATCAAGGAAGTGAAACAAGCAAACAAAAAAAGGAATCTATCACCTATATTAATGGAGGCTTCAGATCAATTTAACCTGAACTAATATCTTTTCTTAATGACAAATCAATGTCAAAAATAATGAAAGAACTTAAGATTCTGTGTGCTTTCCTAAAGTCTTTGCTGTTAAACAGGGTTGTACAGCCTGCCAGTCTTGCATTATTTATTGGCTGTGAATGTTATTAGATCCTGTTGTGGTTTACAGTACAGAATAGATAGAAGCCAATTATTTCTTCTGCATTCTTTCAAGATTTACGCATTTGAAAAGAAAAAAAAAGTCTTTACATTAAGAACTTCAAATAAAGCTGAAATAAACTGCAAATGAACACACTACCAGTTTTTCTGTTACTTGTATAACTTTACAGGTATGCCTACATTTTCTCCAGATGATTTTTTGCTTGAGCCCATGACTAGATGCTAAGTTCAAGAAGTATCCAAAAAATATACATTTATTACAGCTGATTTTACAGCTATTTTAAAACAAAGAAAACTTCAAATGAATAAAAACTAAGCATTAAATATTACAACAGAACCTACAGGCAAGAGCTCACATGCACTTAGCACTGTACAAACAGGAAAAGAGAAGTTCACCTTCTTAAGAAAGTTTTTAAACTTGAGGATGACAGCTGGCTACTGTGGATAGGAGAAGAGAAGGTAACAGGATGACCATTAAAATTTATCTCAAAATGTCATTTTCAGAGATGGTTCCATAGGTTTTCTTTGTAGTGGGCCAAGGACATTTACTTACTTTCCAGTGTAGCTAGGTAAAATGAGTCTTCCCTAATGTCTATATTTAGCATCTAATTACCAACTGAGGAATGCACTTTTGACTGTCCCTCAATCTCATAAGAGAAAATGTTCAAAACCTGCCTTTATTTTACAGGTAGGAGGGAAGTCAGACAAGATATCAGCTAATACTTTTATATTTTTGTGAGAAAAACTTAAAGTATGAGAAGAAGAATCAGGAGAAAGCACAAAACAGCTTATTGGCATCAAGTTTACAACAAAGCTGGATATCACCATTCCCTAATAAAGTCAGGGATGACAACTCTAAAAAAACCCTCTGGTAATGCAGAAAAACTTAAGGGGTCTTTCAAAGGAAAAACCAAGTAATTTCTGTTGAACATAACAGTTATTGGTGTGTGAATACAGTTAAACTTAAGTGCAAACACATCGTTAAGGCTATGAGCCAAAAAAAAAAAAAAAAAAATGCTTACAGTAGCAGTTTGAATGATTTGAAGTATGGCAGGTTGTGATTTACCAAACACAGGAGGAGGCTGGCTAGTCAACATTTGTTGTTATTAGAACTTATATGAAGTATTAAAATGCTTGTGTGTATGTATATGCATTTATAAAAAGGCAACAACAAAAAACAATATCCAGAATAAAAACCAGAAGAATTTACTAGACTACACCAACATATAGTCAATAAAACCCAAACAACAACAACAACAACAACAACAACAAAAAGCAGCAGCAGGGTAGAAAGTAAAGATTTACAGATTAAAATAAATGAAAAGGACACATTGAGAGTAAATTGCTAATATGGGGAAAAACCTCACTGAAGTTTTCAAACACATACAAATTACTGAGGTTACTTTTCCAGATAGGTGAGTTTTGACCATTTTACAATATACCCATAATAATGTTAAATATAAATAAATAAATAAATAAGATGTAAATAATTAAGTTTATCTACCCAGAAGCATAAGAAACTCAAACTAATAGAGACTGAACGGCAATGATACTCTACCCTATGCTATCAGACTGAATGCACTTGCAGTCTTCTATAAAGTCTGAGAATTCTATCAGCATAAATAAAGCCATGAACAGAACATGGATTACTATTTAAAGGAATTTGTAAACCTTCATGTCTGTTTTTATTTTTAAAAAAGTCTACATAAAAATTTAATCCTTAAGATATAACATATAATTATGGAATTACGTTCAGTGGCAAAACATACCTGCACTTTGCAAACCCAATGTCTTTTTAAGTGCTGGGTAAAGGTGGAAACATTGATTTATTTTTTTTTCTTTTCTTTTTTAAATCGGGGCTGAGGGGGAGAGATGCAAGAGGCAGTTTGTGCATCCCCACAAGGGGCTGTGCTAGGGTTACACCAAGCTAATTTACCTTGTGACCTGAGCTAGATTTTTGAACCCATTCTTTCAAAGGTGAAGAACTAGGGTATTAAACTTGATTCATTTAAAAGTGTCCTAGGAACATAATGAATGTTTTTAATAACACCTACAACTCTACTGGGAAAACAGTATAAGAAAATCCCAAGTGCTCCTTTAATGTTTAAAACTTGATTAAATATTTACAGTAGCGTAAGACTGAAAAATCAGAAAGCTCCCCTCTGAACTGATTGTATCAAATCATGCTTATGGTAGCTTATGAAAACTAGCATTTTTTACCATTATTAGAAACAAAAATGGTAAATTCAGATGTACAAAATTTTGTAATCTTTGGCGTGCATGTGAAGATTCCACCTACTTTTCAAGGAAAAGACAGGACTAGATATGCTTACTAAAAACTTTACTTTCATTTTAGACTGAAAGATTTGAGAGATAATACAGTTCCCCCTCCTTCCCCTTATATTTCTTCTGGAATATGAAGGCTTATTTTGAACATCTACCTATCAATCAGGAATTTCCACTTTGTTTTAGACTTTCAGACTTTTATTTGTCCTTCAGCATAATGAATGTAAGCCCCTTAAGACAGAAGTTTGCTTTTCTCAGCTGCCTCCTTATAAACAGTCCATACAGTACATGCAAAGCTTTCAAATTACTTCACATCTGAAATGAGCATTCAGGTCCTCACTCCTTATTGACCTGAGGAAGAATTTTTTTTCCATGGAAGTCCACGGACCTGAGAACAGAATTTTGGTTCTTGAAGCATTCCTATAACGTAAAATATAGACCAAAGAATGAAAAGTCTCAGTTAAGAGCAGAGTTCAAATTAGTTCATTATGCTTGAAGGAGTTCATAATCTCACGATAGAAGATAAAAAGACAGAGAGGGAGTTATTTAACCAAAGCCACGCCATAATCCAGCATCATTCTCTGCAAATGAAGCATCTATTCATATAGCCATTGAAACTATAAAAACAATATAACCCCCAATTGTCTCAGGAATGGATCAGTGTACTAAAAGAAATACCATGGTCAGCTCTTTGCAAATGAAGTCACAGGACACATAACAAAAGAATTTGAAGTGAAATCACTGTCATTGTAACAAAACAATTTGATTTTTTTGACAACAACATCTAGTATCCCTAGAGAGTTAGGTTGTTAAAATGATTGCCTATAGGCATTTTTAGGAAGCTAACTGTTACGTTGAAGAAACTGGAAACCTGCACATTCCCAAGTAGTGATATTCTATATATGCCCAGAAGCCTATCTCAGTATTGATATACTAAAGTAAGGACCCAAAAAATCCTGGGAACACAGAAAACATGAAATTCCACATCTTCCATGATCCAAAGCATGCCTCAAGGAAAAGGCAGAGAAGCTGATGCTTCCTTCATCCTCCCTATCAGCTACCAGAAAACCACAAAAGTTTTCATGTTACAGGCCAAAAGTTGATGGAAACCAGTATGCTTCTGTAAAATACAAATCAGCCAGGCAAACTAGTTCTTCCAGCCAGTGGTACTCATTAATAAGGATATGAGACACAAAAATATAATTTATTTCTCAGTTGCATGCTTTACAAAACCAGAAGCAAGCAATGTAATTGACTAACCAGAGCAAACCACCAAGACTATGAAATCAGGACTCATAATCTAAGTCAAGCTGTCATTTTGTGTAAGTTGCTAACTTCCTTGTGCCTCAAGCTTCCCAGATGTACAGTTTGGCGAAAATACATTTTCAATGGAAAACAGATGCTCTTTCAAAAATGTGAGCTCTCATGGATAAATATTTTATATATACAATGCAAAAGATTTCTGCATCTCCTTTAAAGAAATAATTATGCTATTTTGGCTTAGCTTTAGAACTTGGGTATGAGTAGGATTCCTGTAAAGAAGCCTGTCGTTGCTAGCCACTTTTCATTCATTCATACAAATATCAAGAGCACATATACGGGAGTGCAAAGCAAGCAAACTGCTTTTCATGGATTATGCGACTTTGCTGTAGTTTTCAGCTTTATGTACTTGGTTACAAATTACCATCTGTACCATGTATGTTAATAGCTAAATGACAGTATTCATACATAGTGGCAACCACATTCCATCTGCCATGCAGTTAGGGCACCCATAACTCAGTCTCACCTTTAGACAAAACAACTGCTGTTTAGTCAGACTGACAATGAAATTAAATGATTGATGTCATGGGCAGCTACCATCTAACATTCAACCAAATGTGCACTTAGCATTTTAGCATCACCCGTTTCAGGAATAAAACAGAACAGGCTTTTTTCACGCTAATTATTTGTAAAGAAAAAGGCTGACACTTCACCCAAAGCTCAGCACAGAAATGACTTCAAGTAAACACCAGGAAGAAGTTGCCCACCACCCCTCACCCCATTACTTGACACAGTACTTTTATTTATTGTATTTAGTAGGTATATTACACTTTCAGAAAAGCTCGCCTCTTGGGCACTAACAACGTTGAAATATTCAGAGATTTACCTGAAAATGATTTACATATATCAGACTATGATAAACTCCCATTTGTAAACAACACAGGTTCCAATATTAAAACAAAAGCTTATTTTTAATAATTATGAGAGATCTGATATTGATACACACCAACCAGCACTCAACTCCTGAAATCAAATAAAGTCCCTCTAAGGTTTCAATGCATTCTTGGAAAGCAATCAAAGGCCTCTTTTTCCATAAGTTTGTTATTTATAGAAAAGCATTTGATTGTTGCATTGAAGTGTGCACTCTATGTGTAAAAAGGTGTTTACGGGTTTTAGTACAGTATAGTTAATACCCAAGCAATACCTAGCCCTTTTATGATAAAGAACCCTTACTGAGAGGATATATATTGTACTTTTCATCAAGTGTACAGCATACAATTACATTTGCTGGTGGTCTATAATGTAAATCCCACTTGAGTCAGCTTATAGATTTGTTGTTTTGCAAGAACAATTAAGAACAATTGCATTTTTGTGCTCAACTAAAAGTAAAGACTAAGAATTTAGAAAAATATTCACACTATTTCAAAGCAAACTAAGAAAACTTGCAGAACAATTTAAAAATCAAAGCTACACTGCTTAGGAACTAATATATTCTTTCTGCTAGTTATGGATTGTTAATTACATATTTTCCCACAGACAAAGGAAATAAAAGGTGCAAAGAACACACAGAACAGACTTCATGCACACAAAAGATGGGGTCACATGAAGTATAAAAGTGGTAAGCACAGAGCTAGCAAAACTCCTACCCACAGCATAACTCCAAGCATCCATTGGGTTGTGCAGTTAGTATTTCAAAACAAGAGAAAAAAAACACACAGGAAAATGAAAACCTCTCTCATCCCAGTGAAATCCTAAGAAAGCGTTACCTATTCCCATAACATCCAGAATCCAAAATTTAATATCAATTCACAGTCTCCCATACACAAATAGAAATTGGTATCCAATCAAGTAACATTTCAAGATTAATGTTCCATTTACAGTTAGAAGGCAAAGTAGAGTTAAAGCTTTCACAGCTTGACCTATTTCAACCCCAATGCACAATTTAAACATGCACTTTTATGTTGGTTTATGTGTTTCTTTGTTTGTATTTTTAGGGTTTTTTGTTTGTTTATTTTTGTGGTTTGGTTCAGGGGAGGGTTATGTACACAGGTTTCTTCTCTCTCTCTCTCTTTTTTTTTTTTTTTTTTTTTTTTTTTTAATTAAGTGTAGCAGATTGGAGAAAATAAAGCTAATTAAGGTCACAAGACTTGCAGTCCTGAGAAGCTTCCTCTTGAATTAGGGGGTACATTGCACGGGTACAGGCTGAGGGGCAAGTTCTTAGAGGTAACAATTTTTTTTAAAAAACACACATAAGCATAATTAGATAACTGAGTTGTGCACCAATGTCATAAGAAAAATTAAATTCCAAGGTGCATAAATTGCATTGGCAAAGTTTACTTTCAAAAATTTAGGCACCTTTCACTTCACAGATTTCAGTTCTGTCCATCATACTATAGCCACAATTGAGCAAAATACTTAAGCATATTAAATGTGTCAGATGGAAAGTCCCTCGCCAACTTCCCAAGTTAGAAAAAACTCTGTGGCAGAGATTATATCAGTGTTGATTCCTGAACTCTCCAACACTCCTAACAGGCATGGTAAACTGCATCAGGTGCTTACTGTGTGAATGAACAATCTTGATGCAATTTTGGTCCAAATATAGCCATCTACATGCCCCATAAACTCTGATTCTTTATGCCATATAGGCAAAATTCTTTCTTACCATTCTTTATTCATCATTTAAGTAAAAAAATAATATCTGTACTTAGAGATTTTTAAGAATACTGGAAGAAGGTCAACAATATATCAAACTAAGCAAGTATGTAAGTGACTAGGTGGACAGAGAGGTAAATGGAAGTATAACCAGCCTGGCACAACCCAACAATTAAGTCAAAGTGAAATGCAGATGTAATATCTAATTACAAGAAAGAACTGTGAAGTATGTTTAAAGTCAAGTGTTTGCACAGAAATATATTTTGCTAGAAAGTAAAGTGGTACCTCATTTGCATATTTCTTTTTGTTAGCACGCAGGAGAGTCAAACTGCTAAAATTGAAATAGTAAATTGTTTGAAAACCTCAATTTTAAGCAAAATAAATCAGGCTGAAACCAGACATTTTATATAGTCCCATTTTTTTGCAAAGCTGATCCAGAACACATCTTCATTCAGTACTTCATTAACATTAAACATCGAAGCAGCTAAGCAGGTACTTTAAGTGTCTTGCTGGATCAGAGCCAGAATTTTCAGGACCATAGGAGTACACACCCCACACCCCCTCTCAACAATCAGGAAAATTTATTTCATATTTAGAGAACTTAACAGATCACCTTCTGGAAAGTAGCAGTCATTTAAAATGCTCAACCATAGTAAAACTAAAAAAGGGTGCAAATTCAAGATTCAGTGTTTTGCGTTTGGTTTTTTGTTTGTTTGCTTTTTGGTCGTTTTTGTTTGGTTGGTTTTGGGTTTTGTTTTTTTCTCTATGCAAAAAATAAACTATGTTATCACTGATATTTTCAAATTAGGAGATCATCTACCCCATGTTTTTGCATGAAATGAAGCAGCAAAGCTTAGACACCTTTTCTTGTATACCACTACTCAACTCAAAATTTGCTTAGAACTGTTAAATATCTTAATAGGTCTCCAACATTATGAGCCACAGTGTGTGTGTATATATATCCGAATGTTGTTATCTTAATAACCGGATAGATTATTTGTTTGAATTTGATCTCATAACATCTATTCTTTTCTCTTTACCTCTGACAGTAGCCTTCACTTATTAAAGGACAGTGACTCTCCTCATTCCAACATTTAATGAGCTGTTAGGAAAATCATGCACCCAGTGAGTTGAAGTTGAGAAGAATGGTAAGGTGGCACAGGCACATATGGAAGTTACAGTAAATTAGTTGTGTGAACTAGCCACATCCTTTAATATGTTCCTCCTCCCTAATGATGGATATAGGCTTCCATGCCAATACTCTATTTATTTCAAGACAAATTTCAGCTAAGCATTTAATCAGGTCAGGCTTGGGTTTAAGGAGAAGTTCCTCCAGTGCAGTTAATACAAAGTATGATCAAATAAATATTTGCAATTTGACCAAAGTTATCTTCTAGCACTAATTCAATCATAAACCAATTTGTTTGCACAGATGATTAATGATTAAGCTATACTATGTGCAAATTCAACTCTGTTTATGACTGTTACCTTTACAGAAAAGTCTTGCTAATAGTTAAACATTGTTCTTGTAGAGAAACTCAGAATAAATGAAGTGAAAACTGACAGAGTAGGCATAATCCACAACGCTGATATTGTACACAACTTAAGCCATGTGTTTTGTACAGAAGAATATATTAAACCCCATCTGTTTTAACAGTTTTTAATGTTATAAATTAGGAAAACATCAAAAATGTCAGGAGACAGCAAACACTTACTTGTTGTCTTTCAGCTCTGTATTTATTAGACAAGTTTGTTATCAAACTATTCCTCCAAACATGAAAAGAACAGCAGGCCTTCTGGAAAACCAGATGGCTGTTGTGGTTTCGAAACATGTTCTGGAAGGGTTATATAGTTTACATTTTTGCTTTTTCATAAAGGATTGTGTGGGATGTGGCATTCTCAGACACAAAACTGCAAAAACAACCCCCAAGGGATATGTGGGTGGGAGAGTGAAGGACTACTGGATGATACAAAAAGAAAGCAAAATTATCCATGTCACTGAATCTATGAGACCTTCTGGTAAGAAGAGAGAAACATTTTGGCTACAAAAGAAAAAAGTTACCACTATAAAGAAACAAAAATGCTTTCAGACTGAGATTTCACTGCCTTTCTCTGAAACAGAAGGGGGCCCTAGACACTGAAATTAAATAGAGGAACAGAAAGAATAGTGAAACATCAGAAGAAATATGTTTGATGGGATGAATTACATGCATGTCAAGAGGAAAAAAGAAAAAGGTCAGTCTATCAAACTGAGAACATAATCATATTCCAAAAGGAAAAATGTTTAATAACATTTGGCTAGTCATTAAATCAATACACAGTAGGAGGAAAGCCCAAATATAAAAAGGACTCAAAGCTCAATTAGAAAATGCAAGAAAAGGAATCCATGACTACCTCCAGTATATTGTATTTTGCTGTTTGCCATGCCATTTTCTATCACAATCTTTTTTATTTTGTTTTATTAACAATTTGGATAGCTTCTGGGATTGGGATGGTCAATCTTCCCGACCTAGAAAGGGGGACATGCAAATCAAATGCCAGTGGTCTTTTATACCCACAGTGCAACATGCTCCCCGGCTCTCCCTCACCTGGGGATTCTGGTTACAGACGCCCCCACACCCTACCCCCTCAAAAGAAACCCCTGTTTGTTGCCAGTCCCATGACATGCCCCCTGCTTACACATTCTGCCACTGACAGGAATTTATGCCCCGTTTGATGCTGAAGGTTGCTAAGATTTTAAGCCAGGCACTTAGAGCATATGATGGAAGTGAACATTCATTGAACAGGGGTGGTTCTGACTGACTAGAAAGAAAACATCGTTCCAACGAGGCCATTGCCTAGAGGGTCTTGCCATCTCCATCCTCGGAGGTTTAAGACTCACAGAACAAAGCCCAGAGTAACCTGGCCTGAGCCTGTAGTTGATCCTCCCTTGGAGGTTGGAATAGAGATGCTGGAGGCACATTACTCAAAAAGAAGAATCAAAGTAAACAAACTAATTAGGTATTTGCCACACACAGATGGGAGGTGTGAAACTGAAATGGTTTCCCTTTTAAGTGAATTCCAGTTTTTGAAAGGTATAAGAAAATCTTATATCCATAGGAATAATATTTTAGGCAAACATGTTTCTTGCAGAAACTGTTGAAGAAAATAATCAAATAATAATAGTATATAAATTGACTGAATGATACATTATTTGAGAATCCCACTTAAAGACTTAGTAAAATGGTCAAGTTTGTCATCCATTGTTCCAGAATCCTTTTTCAGAGAATATAATGCAAAAGGCTACATTTTGAATAAATGCTGTACAAATCTCAGTGTATACATCTCAGCATTTTAACTAAACCAAAATTAACATGCATGGAGAAAAGCCACAGCTACAGTACATGAATAAGACTGATTCAAAACACTTGCATTGGAAACTGTATATTTTCACTAACATTTTTTAATCCAATAAACTAATTTAAATCCCAAACAAAAAAGTTTTAAAATCTGGGGGGTTTTGTCTTTATCTCATGTCCTCATTTTGTAAAGCAGTTATAAAAATGTATTATTTTCTCCAAGTTATTATTAAATAACTCTTGAATTAGTGTTGTATCTTATTTTTCATCACTCACCACATTTAACCACGAATACTAGCACAGTTTCTTCACTCAAAACATATCTTTTATTGATACTGTGTCTGTGATAATGATGCAGGTGAATTTTATCATTCCTTTCACCCTAGTAGTAATGAACAAATTCACTGCTTATTACTTTGGACTTGATCTCTAGCAAAACACTACTGGAACAAACAATTTGATTTGTCAACACCTTTACAAGGACTCCTCAATCAATGTCACAAATCCAAATTTAAACAGCAAAATACATTTGACTGCAAGACCCCAGACTGATTAGAGCTCCGAGTTCAGTGAATTGCACCAGACAGGACAGCAATCAGATTATTAACTCCACTTGAAAATACTCTCTGCTGCCTGGGATTAGCATGCATATTTTGATATAGATCGATAAGCAATCTCCTTTCTATAAGAAATGCCTGCAACATTCATTTGGCTGATCAAAGGTATATATCAGCTTGTTGTGACAGCTAGCTATTGTTTCCCTCTTTCTTTATAGGAGAGTCTCTATTAAAAAAAAAAAATCCCTGTCTCCCTTTCACCTAATAGTGGAAGTCAACAGAGAGTCACAAAATTCCATCTCCTCAATACCCAAACATAATTAGTACAGAAAGGACTTTTGCCTTTTTTGAGGTAACTTCTCTCACTTCTTCATCCTTTCCACTCCCCCTCCTTTCCCCATGCTGGAACCATGAACATTCTTTCCTAGCTTTCCAGACATTCTCATGGTATTATTCTCTACATCATCCACAATCTAATTAGAACTAAACCGTCCATCTTTTGTAATTTGGATAACCTTTTCCATATCAACAATATATTCCTGGCTTTGGATTAAAAACAAAGCAAGCCTTTGAATGCTAATGTGTTCACACAACAAAATCTATTTCCAGTTAAGTCAGAGAAAGAAGGCAAGATATTTTCTCCATAATGTAATGTGAACTCTTAACTGAGCTCTGGATTTCATTGTAACTGCAGAAGAGCTGAAAAACAAAAATTTATCTGCCAATTTTTTTAAGATAAAAGCACATTTCATCCCTCTTCTAATTACATATGAAATAAACCACTATCTCATCTGAGCATTTTATCTTTTTAATAAAAAAGACATACTTTAAAAAGACAAGCACAGCTTGTGAAGCAGTCAAAAGTGAGATTCGCACAAAACTAGACACTGTGCCTCAAGAGTAAGGCCATTGGAAAGTCAACGTGCACTTGGATGTTCCAAGAAGGAGATACTATACTCACAGATCAATAGGAGGAGAGAATTTCAAGATGAAAGCTCTTTTCCAGCAGCACTTGCAATAGGTTCTTAGAGGAAAATAATCCAGCTCAGGTTCAACTGTATTATGGAAGCCCTGAAGTATAGGAGAGAAGATACTCCTTTCATAGTCATGTTTCAAGTACAGATAAATGAACCAAGAAGCTTTCTCTGCTTGTTTTATCACTTTTTTTTTTTTTTCACTTGTTTATGATTTTAATTGATAAGCTTCCTAACGAAAGATTTCTTTATTATAACTCGGTAACAGTGTACTGAATTTCCATTCCAATGAATTCAGGGAACTTTTCCCACTACCAGTGGCTTTGCTCCTAATGCCTTATCTCACAAAAGCCTACTCTGAGTACAGCCTGTGCTCTAGGGCTCCCAGAGAGAGTAAACACTTGTATTCTTAACCTGCCCTTATCTCCATGCAGATGCAGTCCCTCCACACCTGAGAGCAGCACTTGAGAACTGGACCCATGCCTGAATCTGGTCCAGTACATATAATTTATCTACATTTATCAGCATATATTTTAGTCTCTTAGAATTTTCCCAATACTTTTTCTCACAATATTGCTTTTGTTCTACCCCTAGGCCTTTTCCTAGCAGAAGTGGAACATTATTTTCTAATATTCTAGATGTAAAATAGCTCCTGCACCACTGCATTGTTATGGAAAATCCCAAGCTAATAATGTTAACTCTTACAGTTGACAAGCAATAAAACAGGATTAGGAACCACAGCATCTTTTTAACCCTGTGTCTATGTACTGTTTGATGTGCAAAATAAGCCTAGGTTTCCCAGCACAATGGAGACATAAATTCATACAAGGCACTTTCATCCACATATGTAAGCCTAATGTACACAACATTAACTAAGAGAACATATCAGATTCTAATCCTTGTTAGATTTTTTTCTCATCGATTTTTAAACATTTATAATTTCTGATATCATAGAACAGCAGTGGAAACTGCTATAATACATCATGTCTTTTATTATTATTTCTAATTAATGAATTTATTTAAACTGGACAATATGTAGGCTAGAAAATACAGTAGGAGCATTCTGGCTATGCCTTGAAGCTACAGATACAACAACAACAACAAAAATTTTTGATGGAAGTAATTTCATCCATTAAATACAAAATAAATGTTTTTAAAATTCCTAATCACAGCTTTTAAAAAAAGAAATAATCATACAAATGATAAAAATGAAGGGAAAGATAAGCTGGTTTTAATTCAGCTAGATCACTGAAACTGCATATGGTAATGTATAGTATGGCAAGGGTTTTTGTTTTAACTGTTTCCTTTGTATTATAAGTTTCAAAGTTTGTTTTGAACAGGATGTAGGAGGATGAGGGGAAAAGAAGAAAATCCCACAAATACTTAGCAGCAAGTCCTAATTATTTTCCAAGCTGAATTTTTTCTTTTTTTTTTTTTGGCAAAAATAATCCGTTTGGTTGTGCAAGATCAACATCCATGTCCCTTTGCAATTTACATCAGTATATCAAAGAAAAATCTGTATACTGATATTACCTAGAAAGCCTAGACATCACTTTATGACATGAAAGATTAAATTTAAAATGATTATCCAGATTATTGAAGTACTAAGAGGATCAATGGATTTAATAATAATCTCAATGAAGAACAGGATAATTGCTTATTCTTGCTGAAACTACTGGGAAGAACAGGTACTGCTTCACCACCTTTTGCATTCCCAGGAAGTTAAAATTGATGCCAAAGTTGTTTTCCTTTAATGTCTCTTCATTAACTAGGAACCTAAATACAGTTAGCCACAGATAGTAGCTTCATATTTGATTAAGAAATCTTAGATGGAAAACAAAGGATTTGAAGATACAGGTTCTAAATCTTTAAGCTTCTTACTATCTTGAAGAAATCATGAGTGTGTTAAGTCAAACTCAGCAATATGTTGACTGATCTTTGTTGTGAAATTCTACAGACTACTGCTGTGCAAGAATGAGAAGTGGGTCATGTTATTAGAAATAATCTTCCTTTTTCAGCTATTAATAGTGATAAAAGAAATAAAAAAAGGTATCATTTAATTACCAACTTGGGTAGTATGACTGTCTCTTCAAAAAGCAATCTCAAAATGTTTATAAAAGGGAATATATATATATAAATAAATATATAATGTTTAGTATTTTCTACTTA
>JANIJG010007534.1:2519-15469 GCA_024611175.1 Megaceryle torquata
TCTCCAGGTTAAACAGCCCCAGGGCTCTCAGCCTTTCCTCATCAGATGTTCCAGTCCCTTCAGCATCCTCATAGCCTCTGTTGGACTCTCCCCAGTATTTCCCTGTCCCTCTTGAACTGGGGAGCCCAGAACTGGACACAGTACTCCAGATGTGGTCTCACCAGGGCAGAGTAGAGGGGGAAATCACAGTTTCCCTCTTTTGAAACCTACTTAGCTCCTACACGCATTCAGGTTATTCAGATTGCATTCATCTTAGAGGCCCTACTTGCTATGAAACCAGGAACCTCAGCAGCAAAGCTGCCACTTTCAGCCTGCAGCTGCTCAAAAAAACCTCAGCACACTGTCTTAGTAAAGCCTCTTCTCTTGGTTTTCATATATTTTGAGGGCAAGTTCGACCTGTCACGGGTCAGTTCTTCTCCAAGAATATATTCACGGAAGCAGGCAACCAGATCTGGTGCAGCCTGAGACCCCACCGAAGCATCCCTCGACAGCCCTTAGATCTTTTGGCAGCTCTTCTTCCACCAACAGCTCAGGCACATCATCTCAAATTTATAACACAGCTGGACCTGGCTTCTTACTCAGGTGCCTCTCCATCTGCCTTTTCAGTCCACTCCACTCTCACAGACTAACGCAGGATTTCTGGAGCAGATGTGGGCAGGAGCACACTCAAACCTCCTTAGACATCCTACAACAACTGTGTTCTTTGCTCCTACTTGCCCCTTCAAAAAGGCCAAGTTAAATTAATCCCAGCACAGTGAGGGTGGGAAGGGCCCTCTGGAGATGCTCTGGTGCCACCCCCCTGCTCCAGCCAGCAGGGTCACCCAGAGGAGGGGGCCCAGCAGCGCAGTGTCCAGGGGGGTTGGGAATGTCTCCAGAGGAGACTCCACAACCTCTCTGGGAAGACTGGGACAGGCTCCCACACCCTCATTTTTCCACCTGCATTGAACTCAGCTGCCTCAACTGAGACAAGTTAACCTCACACTGCAGAGCACGCACTTCCAGGTTGTGGTGACTAAGGCAGGCCAGCCAGCCACAGCATCACCTTCCTCCTTCCCAACCACGCTGAATGCCCGGCGAGGAGATTCCGAGGGGTTGCTCCTCTCAAGGACTGCTCCTAACCCAAAAGCCAGCCTAAGGCAGGAGGGGAAACCTTACACACGCTGGGGTAGGGGGAAACCGTTAAATGATTCATTTCTGACATCAGCCACGATTAAATTTTAATCTCTCAAACAAAAATATGGTTCTCATTAGCCTCATTAGTTCCCAGTTGTACTGCAAGGCAACAGTGTCACATGGTATTAATCTTTGTTTTCATTAATATGTCATATCAACTGCTCACAGCGTTCTTTGAAACCGATACGCTCCCTCTCTTCTGTGCGGGTAGGAAGTGCCAAAAAAGCAGCTTCCTCGACAGGAAGGATGACCCCCTGAGATCCTTCAACTTTTGGTTTACGTTTCTAGAGATAATCTTTTCTTTCTGGGGAAAGAGGGAGGGGAGTTCGGAGTAAAAGGGACGCGAGGCTGCGATCCACAATAACAAAGAAATTCCTCAGGGTTATTGCCAAGGCCAGGGCCAGATAAAGGAATGAGATATTCTAAGTTTTCTTCTTGTTGTTGTCATTGGGATATTTTAGAGAGCTGGAAAAATAAAGCCAGGTTGCAAAAAAGGTTATTTGCAAGCTGGTTATTTGCAAAGCCCCCAGTAAACTCCAAAGGACTCTTATTCAGCATAAACATCAAGGTGATGTTTGTTAACGTGATTCATCTAAAATCCTAGCTTTTTTTTACTAAACACACAAAGTTGTACACTGGATCCAGGTACGACATTAATGTTTTGCTTGCACTTCAAGCTTCATTGGTATCAGTTTTATTCAAGTCTTAGAATCCCTCATTACAAGTCTGTATTCCTTCTAGAGAAGCAGATAAAGCAGGTTATGGACTGATGGAGAGACCTTGCCACGGTCACACCGTTAAGTACGGCCCCACACATCCATTCCTACCTGTACACCAAGGTCTCGGAGAACTTCCCAAGTCAAGCAAGCATACCAACACAACCCAGGCCACACAACTTCCCATTCCCTACCTGCACAGCTCCTGGTCCTTCAGCGTTTGTTTGCTCAGAGGGAGTCAAAAGACTCTTACCAAATTCCTCATGCTACTTAAAAAAAATGTGCATTAGCTCAAATGCACCAGGGTGGATATGTTTGTTCAGCCCTGAGCGGACTCTGGTCTGCTGGAAGCTCAAAGGATGATTCTTCCACCTGTATTTTGCACCTCGGACTAGGACTCTTGTAGTCATGAAACAAGTATCTCTAAGTGCCATGCCCTTGTGGTAAGAGTCAAAGTGGTACACTGAAAACAGGAACGACGTTTTGCCAAATCCAGCCTGGAATTCACACACTGGCTGCTCTACAAGCTGGAAGAAGAAATGCAGAAGAGATGAGCTTCTAACCTTTAATGCACAGGATGACACCAGACAAAAACCCAAGTGCTTTAGGCTGAAAGACCAAATCTGTAGAATAGAAGAGGAAAGAAAGGGGGGAAGAGGTCTATTTAGTGGCTACTAATGCCCCCTGGAGAGTGAAAACACAGCCCTGAGCACCTCATCAGCCCCCCAGCATTTAATGGAGTTCAGCCTGAAGCAGTCACCAGTTCATCCACCAGCACACTCGAGACTGTGACTCAAGTCCTGCATAGGTCAAGTGGTTTTTAATGAGACATAGAAACCACAAAACCTCCGTGACATACAAGTCTCTCCTCTTTCTCTGTTGTAAAGGAACTTCTGAGGATGGTAATTTAATTGCAGTTAAATTACACGCCTCAGAGACAGGCTTCCATGACCAGCAGGATACCTGTCCCTCCAATAAGACCTTAATATTCAAAGCTACTAATATTACAATCAGCTAAATATGAAAAAAGAAACAGGCATTTGGGGCCAGAATGAGAAAGGCACATCCTCCTCTCCATGCTCTACGAGTCTAGAAGCATCTGCAACTACGTGGAAGCCACCTGGGGCTTGAAGAGGCTCATGAGCACAGCTCAAGTGGCCCTCACCTGCATCTGGGGTTGCACCCTGGTGAAGCACTGCTCAGTTTCATGTTCCTTGTAGGAAAAAAGGTGTCCTGCTCAGGATTCTTTTACCCTAAATACCTGCTAGCAGCAGCTCCACCAACATTTTCCACAAGGAAAGAAGGCTCTGAAAACAACACTGTAGCCACCTCACTCTAGAACATTTTATTTATTGGCTTAACCTATTCCCTCAAGCTCCTGTAACTCTACCAGAATCTTAGTCACAAAAGAAAGAAAGAAAGGCAATAGGATTTAAAAATAACCCCCACAATTCTAGCTTTTGTATCAAGTGCCTTACAAACTGTGCTCTCTAACAGCGAGCGATACGCTCTGCAAAATGAAACAGCACAATAATTAAGTGGAAGGAAGAGTTCTGAGATGAAAATGCTGGGGGGGAAGGAGGGCGGTGGTTCAGCAGGGAAACAACAGAAGGAGGAACAGGAGATCAGTGGCAGAGTGGTTTAAAAGTTTGTTTATATAACATAATAGCTCTCTGGAGACACCTTACTGTGGGATAAAAGTGATTTTATTCCAGAATTACCAAGTCACTTTAGAAGTGCATTAGTTATTCTGGTATAAAAAATGATTTAACTTCTACTGGAACACCTCTCCCAGGCAGCCTGTCCTGTCAAAGGACCTCTCCTGTTGATGGACCATCTCTCCAGGTGTATGTCCCAGCAGAAACCACAGGGAATAAACCCAGGAATGGAGGTTTCCTGAGGTGACCTGCAACAAGGATTTTTACTTTTAAAGCAAGGGAGTACAATGTGCATTTCAATGTAAAGTGCATTAATAATGTAAATAAACTAAATTTATTATATTACGTTATTACTATTATTAACATTAATTTTATTAATAATATTATTTATTAATAAAATAATGTCAAATCATGTGAATTTAAATGTACAGCAATCTGGTTTATTACTACTCCAGGAGAAAGACAAAGCCACTGGACCCGTGGAGCTGCCCTGTTCTTCCAACGAGTGAACCTGCACTGGCAGGACTGGCAGTCAGCAAAACGGACACTCAAAGTGTGAGGAATTCCCACAAAATCTTTTCAAGAGTCTTTAGCTTCATTAAATAGCTTCTTTTTGTGGCAGGGGGGTTGGAACTAGATGATCTTTAAGACCCCTTCCAACCCAAACCACTCTATGATTCTATTATACTCAAACTGGGACCACTTTTTTTTTTGTGTTATTATTTCACTGAAATTAGGCATAGCCCACAGAAATTGCAAGAAAAATCAAGGCTAAAACTAACATAATGATCAAACACTTTGCATAACCTATGGGTCAGACATTAAATATTCTTTTGCACTGGCAGATTTTTAGATTCCTGAGAATCTCCTCCTACTTCAAAAGGAAAAGTTCAAAACGGCAGAAGGAGGGAAAAAAAAAAATAATAATCCAGTATTTTAAGACAGAGACACACTGAGCTTCTGAGGCAAATTATGGCACCATTATACACATCCCCCATGACCCAGAGAACACATCCAGGTCTAGTCTGAGCAGACCCCAAACAGCAGAGCTGGTCTGGGAACAGAGTGGCCCAGAATAACAAAGCTTCCCAGCGCATTCCACCGCCACATTTGGCAAAGGGCATCCTGGCCCCGTGTTTCACAAGTACCAAAGTGAATAAGCTGCTCCCTGAAAGCTAACCTAGTTTTGAGACCCACCAAAGCGCCTCTTATTTCAGGCAGTTCACCTGCACTTCGACAGAGCCAAGAGCAGACTGGCAATGTCAAGAATTCAGAGCCAGGACAGCATCCTGGCCTCGGTTCTCAGGATTTTAGGTTGCCAAAGCAATCCTTATCCAGCAAAATCCATCACAAACAGCTCGCCTGTTCCAGAAGCGGCTTCCTTGAGGGTTGTAACACCCTCAAAGACCTTTGGCTTGTCCCTTGCCGTGCTGTCGCAGCAGGCTCAGCTGTCCCCAGGCACCCAACGTATTCCCCAGCTCCCAGGTGGGGGTTGGCAGGACCGGGGCAGGCAGGCAACGCGTCCTGCCCTTCAAAGGAGACAGCTTGCTCTTCTGAAGCTTCCTCTGACTCTGAGCCCAAGCCAGCTGGACAGCAGTTGAAAGACTCGTTCCTTCAGCAGCACCCGGTATCTGGAGACTCCAGCCCAAAACAAATAGAAACATTTAAAATAGGGGGGAAAAAAAAGAGAAAGAAAGAAAAGGCGATAAAAGGAATAAATTGTTCCTCGCTGGCCTAAAGAAGAGAACTCTATTCCTCCTTATCAACCCCTATCTTCCTTGAACTGGCTTCTCAGGCAACTACTGCAAAGGATTTAGCTGGGTTGGGTGAGTTCGGCCCACGGGCCGGCTTGCAGGAGTCCATGGCTGCCAGCTGCAGAGGAACACCAAGAAAGACCAGACAATAACTACACTGGAGGAATTTCTTCCTCATTTCAGACATCTCTGCTGAACTCTCTCCTAACTCTGATCAGGAATGCCTGACAACATTGTCCTTTCCCCCTTTATTAGAAATCACCGTGATCTTCAACTGATACTTTGGAAAACAATCAGAACTCATCAAAACCTCTCAATCTGACCAAATGTGAGTAAAACAAAATTAACAGGCCATCTAACTCCACGTGCAAGCCAGTATGGAAGGGGAGTTTGAAAGCCAGCCTTAAGGGCAGCACTGCCACCCACCCACCATCAGATTTCAGGTACTCTCAGCTCATCCATCCCTCATGCCACCACAATTCCCTGAAATCAGCTCATCTCCCCTTTGCTCCTTCCCCGTGTTTACTTGCACTGTAAGTCCCCAGGGGCCCCAGCACCCCCTTTCTCCAGGAATTCAATGTCACACTGTATGCACAATCATAATATGGTTTTGACCACCCAGTGACCCACTGCAGAGGATCTAATGCAAACCGTAACCGCAGCTGAATGAACTGGACTGCTGGGTTGCTTTGATTCTTTTCCCTCTCCCTTTCACAAGAACCACTTCATTTCCTGTTTAATATATTTGATGCCACAATTAAGAAGAGATGAAGTTGAGGCAACGCTTCCTAACCCCTTCTCTTTTCAATCTCACCCCTTCCCCAGAACCACCTGACCCATTCGTTCCCTTGGTGCGTTACTGCTGGATACCCAGAGTCACCTGCCTCTGCCAGAGTAACTTTTAAACTCCAAATCTGAAGTAGCAAAGGAGGTAAAAACCCCACAAAAAAGGCCTTATCTCAGCTATCAAGAGTCAATTCCTTCCAACCACAACGTCCACAAAAGGCAAGCCCTGGGTTCCAGCTGCATTCCTGCTGGCCAGGCTCATTGTCTTCAGAGCTGCAGGAACCCAGTGCTTGGCCGTGAGCTTCCAACACCCCTCAGGAAGAGGTATTTGGACATGGTCTGCTGGACACTGGTAGTGATTCAGTGGAAAAAGCCTCCCCTCTCTATCACCCACCCTTCGCCTCTCCCTTAGAGACTTGGAAGAGGACAAAACAGCCACACATTCAACAGGCACAACTGCGTAAGGGACTGGAACATCTCCCTGCTGAGGAAAGGCTGAGAGCCCTGGGGCTGGAGAAGAGCAGCCTGAGAGGGGATCTTATGAATGTCTACAAATCTCTGCAGGGTGGGGGTCAAGCAGAAGGGGCCAGGCTCTTGTCGGTGGTGCCCTGGGATAGGACGAGAGGTGATGGTACCAAGGGGAGACACAGGAAGTTCCACCTCAACAGGAGGGAAAACTTCTTCCCTGTGAGAGTGACAGAGCCTGGCCCAGGCTGCCCAGAGAGGTTGTGGAGTCTCCTTCTCTGGAGCCTTTCCAGCCCCACCTGGCTCTGTTCCTGTGTGGGCTGCCCTGGGTGACCCTGCTCTGGCAGGGGGGTTGGTATCTCCAGAGGTCCCTCACAACCCCTGCTGTTCTATGATACTATGATATCTTCTGGCAAAACCTCAAGAGTCCTGCAGGACTGTCACCCTGCACCTGCAGAGAAGACACCGCCCCTCTGCCTTCAGTCTGCCAGTACCAGGAAAAGCAACTCTCACACTAATGTCTCAGGTAGCCCTCAGCAGTCTTCAGGAGCAAACCAGATCAAACCTTTGTCCTCAAGAGTCACCAAGGGTCCAGCTTTCAGCTACAAAATCTTTGCAGCCTGAAGGGAATGTTGTTCAGGGCTTTTTTTCCCCTCCCACAAACAGAAATGCAAAGAGAAAGAATGTAAGGAACACATCCAGATTTTGCTGCTATAATGACACAGGCTCCCGTATCTCTGGAAACAGGAGCAGGACGATGCTTGAATTCTTGCCCTGTAACATAAAACATCTAGAAAAATAGACGAGAGATTCTGGAATCACTTGGAAACGGGCAATGGAAAACTATGCACCAAGTTATTCTTCCAATTTTGTGGCCTGCTTTCACAGTCTTAAGTTCATGCTGAGTTAAGAGCTCGGAGAATAGAGCTTTTCAGAAAGCTGAAGCTGTCATCCTTCACCCACTTACATACCATCTGGAGTAGGATAGGAATGAACGGGAGAGGACGAGACGCAGGGCTGCCCGAGCACGAGCAAACCCTTAAAATTAAATCCACTGAGCCCATCTGTAGATGAGGTGTCTTCTCGTGTTGTGGAGCCAGAAGACTTGGGAAGAACACCCCAGTGACACAGCCTGGGCAACTCTTCACAGCACAGCCTTTTCCCTTCTCTACCACATCACCTCTGCTACAGGTAGAGAGGTACTTAAAGAGGTAAACTAATGAAGTTTGGGGTTCTAAGGGCCCATCCTCTTTCACACAACGTATCTGGGGCCTTAGCAAGCGTGAGGATCACCTCAAGCCTTTCCTTTTGCACCACAGCCTTGCCCTGCAGCAAGGCCACATGCAGACAGTCACTATTTCTCCTTTACTTTTTCCCTCTTAGGCTTTATGAGCTTCTCTTGAGTGTCCCAGCCCTTCTCTGGATGGAGCTGAAAATTGACAACCCACCTCAAAGTTAATCAATAGGGGAATTCCCTCCTAACAGCCACGAGGAAAAGTCCTGCACCGCAGCATGGCACCTTATGCAGCCAATTGGCCTCTCAGAGAGGACAACAGAAATCAGGGCAGATATCCTGGGTATGAGAGAAAGCAGGGACATGCCCATAACTCTTTTCTGCCAAATGCTTTCCCCATCTCCCATTCCTACATCACTCCTTACCAGCCTACCAACACCAAACGCTAACAGAAAGTCAACGTGTACAATGAACAGTGAGAGATTACACAGGAAAGGAAAGCAGAGAGCTCGTGAACCTACCAGATCTGTCCAACGTTGACCAACGAGAGGTAGAGAACCCACAGCACAGCCATGAGGATCATGTTTGCACAGCCAGTTAGCAACACAAAGGCTGAAGTTGCCAGGCCAAGCAGGGAGAGATAGTCCAAGGTGCTGTCCATGTCCGACCAGTCCAGAAACCAGATGATTGTTGGTGCATAGCTCAGAGCATCCAGGTTTATCTTCCCTTTGAAATACTTTTTGACGTTCTGCAGGTACAGTTTACAAGGGAGCAGCCCCTTCTCTCCTATTAGTTGCTTGTTTTGATGATATGCCACCAGGAAGGCTACGACTGGAGGAAAAAACAAGGGGAGGGGGAAACAGTATTAGAAATCAGCCAGGCTCAAGCATGTATTCTGAGTAGAGAGTTACAGAAGTATATTAATACCTCGGGAAGGAATTTATTCCTATGTCCTCATTGCCATTAAAATACAACACAGTCATTTCCATGAACCATAGCTCAGAAGGCAGAGGAATCCTCTAAACACCATCTCTGCCTTCACACCAGGAAAGAGTCTGTTTTGAGAGCATATTCTCCTCGACAGCTGTAAGGGACATGCCACTTGCTGCAGGCAAACTCAACAATGCACCTCTGGGAAGAGCTGCTTGTAACTGAGTGACCTGACCCAGCTCAGAACCAGGAGGCTCAGCCCAGCAGATGAGAACAGCCTGCTTGCAGTTGCACCACCGAGCACAGGCGAAAGCAACACATTAACTTCCAGACTTTCAGACAGAATTTCCTTTCTACAAAAAGCATTTGGAAAGGAGACGCCCAGAAACCCTCAGTTCACACTCAGATTCTGGGGAGCAGAGCTGAAGAGCACCCCCCACAGCTCCCTCCAGCAGCACAGACCCAGCTGGATTTTCTTCCCTCACCTATTTTGGTTTCACCAAACATTTTTCTGCAGTGTAAATAGTCAACAACTCCAGCGTGAGCTTTGCTGTTGATGGTGATTTACAACCTCTGCTGCTCCCAGGACAGATAACCCAGGGCAGAGAGACAGCAGATTGTGCCCGAGAGGTTCCACTTTGACTTTAGAGGACAACGTGCTTCCAGTTTGAGATGCAGAGAGTCACGTATCGAGTACTGGCTTATCTCCTTACACGGAAAACACTTAATATTTCAAAATAGTGTTAACAAGACAGCTTAAACTCACACACACCACGCAAGAGGCGTCCGAGGGACCCCTAATTCCTTCAGCAGAATCACAGTCAATGCTTTTTCAGTGCTACTGCAGAATACAGTAGTTAAGCTAAGGGTTGACCTTCTGGATCCTCTCGCGTCCTGGTAGGTTGGAAATACAAAGTCTTAATATTTTTCCCTTCCTCTAAATTGCTGCTTTTTACATGTTGCTACAGCTCTCTCACTTATAACGTCTCTGCTCTTGCATCGGACAGTCTTAGAACAGCCAGATGCTTTTTTTAACAGCACATAAGCAATTTAATTACAGATTATAGCCCTAGAATTTGATGTTCTACAGAGAAAGTTGGTCAGCTTCTAGGGATTAGCTCATATTTTAGGAATCTCCTCCAGTTACCAATTTGCAGTTTGTTAACTGCAGTAATCTCCATTTCTTAGAAAAAAAGGAAGAAAAAAAAATAGATGAAGGCCACCATTTCCTGATTAGGCTCCATACATTTTGCTCCCAGCCACTAACTTACCCATCTTTCAAACATTATCCAAACACCAGCCACATCACATGAGGCAACAGCAGAGGTCTTGCGAAAGGCCGATTTGTTTCCCCCCTTGTCCTCCTTAGTTAATGATCAAATCTCTTTCTTTCCTTATCTGAATACTGTCATTCTGCAAACAAAAATTCTGGTGTTCAGCTGGTTGGTGGCTCTCACTGGGAACACTGATGGAAAGTCTACCTGAAACTATACCCCAAGTTCAGGCTCGGATTCCCATTTCTTTGGAGTCCAATGAGCAACCCCAACTCTGCAGTCCCAGGGTATAAAAAAAAAAATACATCAAGGTCCCATTCCCACCAGTCACACACAAAGGTCTCCAGTGGATTTCAGTGAATCCATTTAACACTTGCTCCATCTCTTTCCACGCACCCTGTATATGGTTCTCGGTTGAAAAACCACTAAAGCTGACACCCAACGCACGTCAGAGGTCACTGGGAGGGTTCCCATTGATTTCAACAGATCCCAAAGCACAACGTTAACACAATAAAATCGGGGGGGTTAACTGGTTGAATCTCTTTCCACCCATCTCTTATACACAGTGAAAGATTTTGCAGACTAATAAAAGACACACGGAATATTTTACTCAATTATGGACAGGGAAGGATAAGAGAAAAGCTGATCTCAACGTTGACGAATCAGTTCTGGACTGCAAATTAAGTGGTTTCTATTTTATAGTATTTATATTTTTCTACCAACACTCACATTTGGCACCATGCGTAATCAGAAAGCCCGACAGGGGAAACCAGCAGAAATACAACGCTCCTAAGACTCAGATAAGTTACTACCTTCATTTTTGCTTGATAAAAATAAAAATAAAGCCCAACTCTGCCTTTAAACTCCACGGCTTGATTTCCCTTGATTAGCACTGCAATTTGCTACACGGTTTTCCAAAAGTGCTAATCAAATTCACCTCTAAATGCTACAGAAATTGCTGCCCCAACCCATAACTGCTAAGAAGGATTTTTTTTTTCCTAAAAAACAAAAAAATATTCTAAATTAGACCCCTGCACAGCAAGCAAGATAAACAAGGAAAGGGTAAATTAGGAAAAGCAGACTATAGCAATTGCAGAAAAGTACACAGTGGATGCACAAAATACTGCACAGCCTTTTTAAGTCTGAAAGCAGCATTATAGGTTGGCAGGAGCTGCACAGCTCAAGATTACCCAGTTTGGGCTCCCAAGTGGTTTTCTCCCAAAGCACCGATTTCTCACCAGAGGCTGCACTGCTGATATTTCACGTACCGTGATTTCACAACTAAATCCCATCGGCAACAGCCCTAATTTGATGAAGAACTCGTATAACCCAAACTAAATCCTGAGCTGCTCTTGGATCCACCACCTCCCGCCCAAACCATCGGGGCCCACGTCTGGCCAGCACCGTTTATTGCTCACACAATTCATTCCCTAGATGTGTTTCTCTGTCCCAGATTCAGCTCCCTCTCCTGGACACTCCCCAAGCTCAGCTGCTGTCTCAACACCACGCTGTGCTCCCTCTCCACTCATCTCCAGCATCTTCTGGAGCACCTTTGAAGAGCAGATCCCTCAGGCAGCACCCGCTTCTCAAACCCCACCACCAAGTCATCAAGACTTACTCTCTGAAGACACCAGTTAAGTCTTCAAGAGGCAGGGGTTCCCATGTTACTGGACTCATGCAACAGATTCTGCAAAGGATTTCAGCAACACAGGAGATGCACAGATGCAGGGGAAAAAAAAAAAAGGAAGATATTTATCAGCTTGTCATTGCTTCCTCTCCCTGAACCCTTCTCAAGAGACTGTATCCTTAAATTGACAGTAACACAGACCCACTCCCTTCTCCAGGAACCTTCCCTTTGATCTTGGCTTAGTCGTGAGGTGGAAAAAAGTCCCTTGTGCCCCCAAAGCCTGTGCTTTTCTTCCTCTTCCTTAGCCCCCGTTCTGAAACCTCTCCCCCTTTGGCCTTGTATCTGGGGATTTTCCACTCTCCATCTTCCCACTCCTTCCAGGTAAACATGGTCAAACAAGTTTACTTCCACCTTGGTCACTGGTTGGTATGTTCCCTGCACTGCTGGAGCATGGGCCAAGGTTAACTGCTTCTCATTTGTCCTGTAGCTTCTTCCTGGCAAGAGGCTGGTGAGAAGTTCCTGTTACATCAACCAGAATTCACTGGTTAGTAAGTCAGACACGCTGGAGGGATCCACCTACGCTGCACGTTGGGTTCAGCCACACCGCAGGGTCCAAGACACAGATGGGGTCTGGATGGAGTCAAACTCCATTTCTAACAGAGACCTCCATCTGGAGATGGAATCTGCTTGAGCAACAGCACTGCATCCACCTCAGCCTCTCCAAATGCTCTATAAAGCTGTGCCCTTGGGTGTCTGCAAGGCTCAGGCCACCCCAGGGATGTTCTGTCAGCAAAGAGAGAAGGGTCTTACCCAAAGGGGCGCTGAAATGGCAAGAGAGAGTCTGAGAGTGCGGGCGGCAGGCGCTGAGCATCACAGAGAGCCAGGCAAGTGGGCAGCATCTCCATCACCAGCAGAGCTGCAAGACTCTGCATCCTGGGCAGGAGAAGCTGCCCTCCTCCTCGACAAACCTGCCTCCTGGGTTTGCAAACTTTGGGCAACGCAGTCATCGGCATCTCCTGTCAGCCCAGGATTTATTGTTCCATCAAGAGCAGCAACCACTTGCACTCCAGCCCAGCAGGCAGCTTGCCTGCACCAGCTCCTGAGCTGCCTCCAGCTCGGGCACATACTGCACCCAGGAGTCCCGAGCAGATTCCCCCGGGATGGAGGGGACAATGTTCTAGCAGGTTCTGTTAGGACAGGCCAAGGGGTGATGGGTTTAAACTAAAAGAGGGAGAGTTAGACCGGAGAGGAGGAGAAAATTGTTGGTGCTGAGGGTGGTGAGAGCCTGGCCCAGGCTGCCCAGAGAGGTGGTGGCTGCCCCATCCCTGGCACC
>JANIJG010007537.1:0-41845 GCA_024611175.1 Megaceryle torquata
TGTGTGTGTTTGGTTTTTTTTGTTTGGTTGTGTTTTTTTGGGGAGGTGGGCTATGCTGAGGTTTTTGGTTTTGGTGTTTTTTTTTCCATGATAATTAGCATCTTGGAATTTGGGCCTAAAAATGTTCAATATTTCAATGTTAATTCAACTTAGCAAGATTTGAAAAAAAATATTAGTTTTACTTATTCAAAGATGTTAGTAGGCAGATCTTAGCAAGCTAACATCTGATGATTTGTGACATTCATCAGTGGGCATTTAAAAAAGCCATGCAATTTACATATTAAATGGGTACCATAGCTATGACATAGGGAATATGCAGTTTTAAAAGCAAGCAAACAACAGAAGGGCTGTAAACATTGCTTTCTCATCATCCAGAATTAGGAAAGAGTTGCAACAAAAATCATACAAATATTTATGTGAAAGTAATATATTTCTCTGCAGTATCCTAATGAGGTCTGGAATCAAGCTGACCAAATAATAATTCAGGTGCTCTCATGATCAATGGTTAATTTCAAACGTTCCTTCTTTCCTAAAAATGTCATTGTGTCTTAGAGTGGTATCAGAGTACAATCTGTTTCAATATTGCCCTTCACTCTAAGACCAATTCATACAGGTTTACTTGCACACTTGTTTCTCCAAGTCTACCTATTTATTCAGCTATCCAAATGGAATAATAATGAGTGTAAATATATGGGGTTTTTTAATAACAAGTGTCCCAGGTTTGTGAAGGATTGCCGGTTCACAAAGGACGGTGCTCACACACACAGCTAATAAGCAAAACCAATCTTATTCAAGTAAACCTAACTAGTTACCTAACATCACCATACACATACCAACCCTGAGGTGATAGACAAACTGCTGAGCAGGATGAGGGTGTGTAGTGCTCAGGAAGAGGAGTCAGTAGGTCCCAATGCCCTCTGCAGGGTATCCCCTGGATCAAGGTGTGCATCAGGTCAACCTTCCGAAAATTAATCACCTCTCTCCCTGCCACAACGGGCTACTTGTAGCATTCCTGGCGGAGGTGTGGAGACTGCTCCGGAGTTGGTGCATGCTTGATCAGCACGTGCACAGCAGCTGAAAGGTATTTTTCCACCCACAGTGGCTAACAGCAGTCATCCCCTTGTTGTGCATACATGGGGGTCTTGGGGCACCTCTGGTGGTTGTTACTTCATCAATCTTCAGCTCCCTCATCCCATCCTTGAGATGTCCTTTTGTTGTTTGGTTCCTGATATCACTTGCCAGACAATAAGGAGCTGGCTAAGACTGGCTGACTGCCTGATTCTCCCGTGCACCTGCACATTCCAGATATGGGTATGAGTACTGTGCTCTCCAGTGCAGTACAATAACAGATAGAGGTGTGCCAGGGGCCACAGGAATGGATCAACATGTTCCAGTAGAGATACAACAGGTCTAGGGAAAACTATGTACCATAGATGCCCAGATTAGGTGTCATGAAAGAAAAAAAGAAAAGAAATTGTTGTTTAGATGTACTTGCCAGTGAAACAGGCCTTTCTTGTATCTTTTCGTATTTTGGTTCTAATGCAGTGCTAAATAGAACCAAGCACTTAAAAATCACATACAAATATTCTGTATTTATCCTTTCTTCCAAAAATGCTGGTTTTTTCACTTTGTTGAAAGAAGCTGTGACTAGGGACTGTATAGTCTTAATGTAGCATTTATTTTCATTCTCTTTTCAAGTTTTTACTGTTTCTGTAGTGATCATTTTCTTAAGGTTTTCATGTTCCCAGAAAGGTAGTCTGTGACTTGGTTCTGAGAATGGATTCTACTGGAACAAGGACATTGTAAAAGTTGCTCTTATTCTGAACCTTTACACAAAATGTACCTACTTTGGTTGTTCAGAAGCACTATAGAAAGGGAGTAAAGCTAAGTTACAAAATGGGAGTATCTACTATGTTTTTTATTGTGCATCTAGGCTACTTAACATTTCTGTGTATAGTGGGACTACTATTAAATATTGTGGTAGTTCATAGAGAATTTGAGGAAAAAATAAAGAACAATAAGGTGAATATTCCAAATGAGAAATCCTAATTATTTCTAATTTAATTGGTTTTGTGCTTTAACAATGGGATTGGCTAAATTGCAGAGAATTTTTAATTTCTTTGTCCAAGTATGTGATCTCCAAAAAAATAGTATGTGGTCTTACAGAAATTCTTGCGTTACTTTGAGGTTACTAAGTTGAGTTGAGCAATAGTCTTGTAAGTCTGCTGGAATCAGAGTCATTGAAGCACTTAAAACAAGTGAGGTAAACATTTAGTAGGTTTATTACAGTGTTTCTTACTTAGTGTGGTTATAATTCAAGGAACGTAAAATATTTTATTCTGTTACCATTTCCAAACAGCATTAGGAATTTTTGCAGTGCATGGTACTGCTACCTGTGTGTGTAAGTGCTTCCTTATGAATCTGTTTCATGTTAATGGATGACTTTTCAAATTAATAAAAATTTGTGCAGCAGTCCAAGTTTTACTGTGTGTAGTGAGAGAGAGGCCTTCATGCTCCATGTTCTTCTCTAAGTCTTATGTCTGTGTTTATATAAATGTGTGTTATATCTGCATTGTACCAATGCTTACAGCAGTGATGATCATAATGCAGCTACACAGGCATGTATGTGTTTTTAATAACAGGTTTTTTGGCGGAACAAAACCTCAAATTAAAACAAGTCAAAACATTGACCCATAAAAAAACTCCTTACTTCCCTGGCTACAATGCCAAAATGCTTATTGCTCTATGGAGCTCCAGTATTGTGGTAAGAATATTTGAGGCTGGTTTCCAGTGTGTAATTTGTCAATGTGTCAGCATTCCATGGTCACACAGTCTTATCAAGATTACTTTATATAAAGAAAAAACAAAAACTACTCCTGTCCACAAAATTAATACAGAAAACTGAAATGGTAATAAAAGGGAGGAATTTTTGAGTCTTGTATCTATGTGCAGAGTTTTTCAGTTTACAGCAATTCTAGGATATCAATGATGAATTTCTGCTCTAATTTATGATTACTCTTATCAGTGACTGAAAGGAAAAAACTTACCCTTATGGATATATGGAGTTAGATTTAATTTTCTTTCCCCACTTTTCACTGTCCACCAACTCTTGTAGGTAATATACTACCTAAGGATAGGAAAATATCTTTTGCAGTATATTATGCAATCATAAGCTATCGTTATAGTATTTTAGAAACATCATAACAGTAAAAGTCTTTACAAATGCCATACATCGATAGAGTTGTAACACTTTTATTAAGACTCCTCTTCCCGTTTTCTGGAAACTTTCTTATTGATGGGGAAAATAAGTCAGATATAAGTAGCATTTCACCTTTTTTAATTGCTGTTATTAATATGTTTGCTGTTCCATGAGGTATGCAGTAGCACTTCTATGGAGGCTTAAGATCAGTTCTGGCATAAGAGTAACTGCATCATACACTCATTGGCTTAGATTTTGTGCATAGACTTCATCAAAACATTCAGACATCAAGAAAATAGAATAAGATGTTGCTCTTGCAGCTGCTATTTAATACATTTCTTTGAGAGGAAGAAATGTGTTCAACTATGAAAACTTTTACTTTTCCTGGCATCTGAAGCTACAGAAACTTTATTTTTGTGAGTGAGATACATGTAGCAAGTGCAAGGCTAGCAGAATTATTCTCCTAGCTCCAACTGTCAGCACAGTTTTTCTTCTGTGTTTTGTACTGGGGAAAACGAGTGCATAATTCTTAGCATGGACTCCAGCAGGTATCCTTTGTTTTCTCTGGTAAGACAGGGTAACCTCATACTAGTTTAGCCAGCTTCCTGAAACTGTAACTTCCTCTGTTAGCAGCACCACAGGTAAAGAATTTGATGTTTGTTTTTGTTTTGTTTATTTGGGTTTTTTTTATGGTCCTGAGAAAACCCCTGTGTCTTTCTGAAGTTTACTAGATAGAAAACACATGAACGTCTTCAGCTAAATTCACAATTTTCAAATCAGCCTTAATCATGACTAATTAATAAAGTCCTTGTGGGTCAGAGAGTATATCCAATTTGAGATTGAAGACTCCTGTGCAATGGGTCCATTTAACTAAGAACGTATAATGTCAGACAATATAAATCTACATATTATTTTTCCAGTGTTCTGATCCTGTGCAAATTGATATCAAATTATGTACTCTTTGCAGTTAATTTAGGACTGTCTTCTTTTATGAAACAATTTGACAGTTCAACTCTGAGATTAGCATACTAAATTCTAAAAAGAATTTCTATCATTTCAGTTAAATAGATACACCTGTGGCTATATTTTCTGCTACAATTTGCAATTTATAGTGTTTAACGCAAACATTCAATTATAATAGGTTGGGTTTGTTTTGGGGTTTTTTTCTGATATCATACTGCAGAAATCTTTAAAGAAATCTTTAAATCTGTTAAGGTATCTTTTTTTTTTTCTTCATGTATGCATTGACAGAATCATTAATGTTTTGAGCCTGCATACCCCTGAAACAACTGTCTGTCATAGTCTCAGATTTGGCCTTTAAATGTAAGGGCTACCATGATTTCCAAATGAAAAAAAAGCCTCTTGATTGATGATGTAGAGTCAGTCCAGGTCTGCTTTTTACTTTGGGAGCTTGTAGGACTGACGTTTCAGATTGAATTACTGGCAAGGACCCAGATATCTTGGCACAACTTGATGGGATTTAATGGAATTTATAATTAGGACATTTAACCTTGCCAGTTGGAGTGCTGAGAGTAGCATCTTAAGGCCAGCTCAAAATGTGAAGGAAGGCCCTGCTAAAGCAGGGGAATTTTCTTAGCACCAAGCTCATCTACATAAATTCGAGGAGAAAAGAGAACACCTTTATATACTTAACATTGCAGTTTCATTGGTGATTAACAGCTATTTATTTGTACGTCTGAGAATTACTTCACTTCCACAAATCTTCTGAAGGTCTTCCAAACAAAATTTTTAATCTCTTCCAATAGATATTTATTTCTCTATTTGCTTGTAAGCACTTTACCATCTCACACTATTAATAGGAACAAATATTCATTAAACTGGACACAGGAAAATGTGCAAAGAATTAAAAAACAATGAAGACCAAAACTGCTGGTCATGTGCAAGAAGAATGCAATGAGTCTATGCCATTGAAGATGTGACTGTTCTATATATGCCATATTGGAATATACCTGCTTAAGAAATTTACCTGAAGGAAAAAGTTTTACATTTGTGCTGCGCCTCCAGTAGTATTAATTTCTGGCTCCATAATAGAACTACTTCATCCACTTTACTGGTAGTGCCAGGCAGTATTTTAGTGTAAATGAAGACTGAACTGAGGTATTTCACACTTTCAGTACTGTGTTCAGTTTTGGGCACCTCAGTACAAGAAAAACATCTAGGTACTGGACTCGGGCAAGAGAAGAGCAACTAAGCTTGTAAAGGAAGGGCCTGGAGAACAAGTCTTATGCAGAACAGTGATGCTGCTGTAGTACAATAGTTAGTGAATACCTAAAGTCTTGAAATATAGTAACTGTCACAAGTCATATAAAGAGAGAACTAAGGTTATTGAAGAGTGTGGGTGAGATACAGCAATTACTCAAGCAGGGACTTGAAACCAAAAAAGCAGCAAAAGTATGAGCTAATGTGCACAAAATCCCTGTAAGATAGCAGCTGATGTGACAACAACTGATAAGGAAATAATTCTGGTTTGCCTTATGTCCAGCTGAATATGAGCCAGCAGTGTGCCCAGGTGGCAAAGAAGTCTAATGGCAACCTAGCCTGTATGAGAAATAGTGTGGCCAGCAGGAGAAGGGAAGTGATTGTGCCTCTGTACTCAGTGCAGGTGAGGCTACACCTTGCGTATGTGTTCAGTTCTGGGCGCCTCGCCACAAGAAAGACATTGAGTTGCTGGAGAGAGTTCAGAGAAGGGCAACCAAGACGGTGAAGGGTCTGGAGAATAAGTCCTATGAGGAGAGCCTGTGGGAAGTGGGATTGTTTCGTTTGGAGAAGAGGAAGCTGAGGGGTGACCTTATAGATCTCTACAACTACCTGAAAGGAGGTGGCAGTGAGGTGGGTGTGGCCTCTTCCCTCAAGTAAATAATGACAGGACTAGAGGAAATGGCCTGCATTTGTACCAGGGGAGGTTTATATTAGATATTAGGAAGAATTTCTTTACTGAAAGAGTAATCAGGCACTGGAAAGGGCTGCCCAGGAAGGTGTTGGAGTTACCATACCTGGAGGTTTTCAAAAAACATGTAGATGAGACACTTCAGGACATGCTTTAGTGGGATGGTGAAGTGGGTTTTCTTTTTTTCTGTTGTGGGTTTTTGTTTGTTTGTTTGTTTGTTTGTTTGCATTTTTTGTTTGGTTGATTTGTTTGGTTGGTTGGTTTGTTCTTGATAGTTGAATGTTGTGAAGAATGCCCTGTTATGGATGTTAAAGAATGCCTGTTTTCTAATACTCCAAAACAAGTCTAAGAGTTTTACTTCTCCATTTTTGGTACAGTATCAGTGTCTGAGAGATCTGAGGCTATTCAGTCCAAAGAAAAGGAGGCTGAGGGGAAACCTTATTGCTTTCTACAACTACCCAAAAAGAGGTTGTAGAGAGATAGGCACTGGTCTCTTCTCACAAGTAACTAGTGCTAGAACAAGAGGGAATGGCCTCAAGCTGCATCAGAGGAGGTTTAAACTGGACACTAGGAAAACATTTTTCACTGAAAGGGTTGTCAGGAGTTGGAACAGGCTGCTCAGGGAGGTGGTTGAGTCACCATCCCTGGATGTGTTTAAGAGCCATATAGATGTGGTGCTTGGGGATATGGCTTAGTGGTGGATGTAGTAGAGTAAGGTTAATGGTTGGATTTGATGATCTGAAAGGTCTTTTCCAACCTTGAGGATTCTATGATTTCATTTATAATTGGATTTAGAAGAACATATGTGAATTCTACTGTTAATTCCTCTTCTCTCTTGATTGCAGCAGACTTTTCCCTTTTCCAGTCCTTGTTGATTAGAATTTCAGATTTCTGTCTGCAGGTGAAGTTGTGGGTAATAACTCTCCTTCATCACATATTATGTCATTTCAAAGAACTGATTCATTGTGTGTAGTTTATATAAGAAAACAAGGAGATTAATGACTATGGGTAAGAAGTAAATGTAACAGTATTTGCTTGATAATAAGAACATGTATAATTGTTTTTAAAATGAGCTAAGAGCAATGCCATGTGGTTTAACTGAAGTCTAGATACAGTTTTTATATCATATTCAATTTATTAGAAAACACAAATTGATTTATTATTTAAATTAGTGATGGGAGTTCTTTAGTGCTCCTTTTTCAGTTTGTCATCAGTTAAGGACAGTTCAATCTATTTATCACTACATTAATTTCATGCTAATGAGGTTAACATAATGAGTAATCCAGCATTTCATTATATTACATTTATGTGAATGCCCAACTTGAGTACATCATATCTAATTGAAACAGTAATTGGAGAAAGATAGTAGGTTAGAAATGAGACTGGAAAGGAAGCTTCTCTGGCATTGTATGTGCAGCTCCTAATTTTGGTCATAGAAGAAAAAAGGATAAATTCATCAGTTTAAATAGATTTTAGTCTTAACCATAAACAAACAAAAACAATGACAACAAACCAAACCAAACAAAAATGAAAAACACACACGCAAAGAAACCAAACCAAACAAACAAAACCACCAAAATAAAAAAACAAACCCAAACCGGTTAGTGGGGTGCCTGTACTGAAACAGACTACTCTATGCATAAATGTTGAAGACTAATCTTTTGCTTAAAATGGCAATGCATTTGGCCCCACTAAATGAAAGTTGCATGACTTGGGGAAAAGCCACACTCCACAAAAACCTGAAGCAGACATTATGTCTGCTGTGGTAAAGGGTTGGTTTTCCACCTCGTCAAGGAGGGGGAAAAAAAAAAAAGAAAAGGTTCATGACTCCATAGTGAAGAGGATAGATATTTGGAACTTGCTGGAGCAGCTGTATCTCAGACTCAAGAGTCTACCTGTAAGTTTCCTTCCTTAAGACCTTGCTTTTCTCATCTGATGGCCTTGCAGCCCAAATACCAAGTACCACAGTCCTCCAGAGAAGCAAGATCCTGCTACAGAGATGCCTGGGGTGTTTCGCATCCAGTCCTGAATCAGCCTTTTGCTGTGCTTGCAGTGGGAACCAGAAGTGCTATGTCCATTCATATTTTTTGAATGCACATGTCTGACTCAAGTAGAGTTGTATGATGCTTTTTTCAATAAAACAGAAACAGAAAATTGGGATATGATGTTATGCAGGAGACACACCTTTAGAGAGGCTTTAGCAACAAAAGACTGCATAAATGTTGAAGGCTAAGCTTTTGTTTAAACTTGCAGTGCATTTGGCCCCACTAAATGAAAGTTGTATGCCTGGGAGGAAGCCACACACCTCAGAAAACTGAATCTGCAGCATTTTTAAACTATGTAAAACAAAGTATTGGTACATAAACCAAGTATGTTCTCTTTGAAAACTTGCTTCTTGATGGCACTGTGTACAAAAACCAAATTGCTGCTGGACTGGGGAATCAGTTGAGCTGAGAGATTAAATACAAGGTTTTCGCTTCTGTGATTGTATTGTAATAAGACACAATGATGGATTGCAGTTAAATGACTAAATGTAAAAACAAAGATGTACAGATATGGTGAGAGAAATGTAAGCATTTCTTGCATGAAATTTGAAGTGAGGAATTTGTGATACTTAAGGATACTTGCCTCCAGTGCTGCCTTGCAGTAAATCCTACATGACCCCAAGGACTTCTGTGCATAAATCTTATTGCAAAATTGAAATTTGACTGCCTAAATTTGTTCAGTAAACCATAATATTTCAGAGTAGTTCTATGTCATTTAATGCATTGATAGGAAGATATTTTGTGTCATATGACAGCTGTAATTACTGCCACTAAATTTTTCCTATCACCTGTGCCTCGCAGTGACATCTGTACTTGCCAATAATACAGTTTTTCTATGGTAAATAGCTTGTAATGACCAGCAAATGCTGATTCTTGATACTTTCTTCTGATTACCAGTCTAAGGAACACAACAAAAAATAAATAACTATGCTTGTCAAACACTAATCTTCACATTACCATATGAAGAAGCTAAATTCTGTAAGACTAATTTTACAAATGGGAAAGTGAGGAAAAAATGAGTTAAAAAAATGTGCAAGGAACTGTAAAAGCACGTTGACAGCAGTGATAGCAATATTAACCATGGTCTACAATTTCTGAAATAGATATTTATTAACAATCTGTAGTGGCTCTGCTTTATAAAAAGTGTTTACTCGTCACTTTCTGGAATTATGGAATTATGCCACCTAAGAAAATAGAACCACCTGAAGTCACGACACATTAAAAAAACCAAACAATACATTCCCACGAGAACTGAGATAATCCAATGTTTCTATGAGAAGTCACAATGTAAAGTTTTTATTTATTTCTCAGTGGTCATGGTTTCTCCAATATTGACAATATTGGTAGATGGACAACTTTTGAAAGTATGGAAAAGGTTCAGATTAGAAAGTGCGAGCAGCAAAGACAGATATGGAAAGAATTATGACACCAAATTAGAAAGATGCAGACATGAACATTCCATCCATTTAATTTCAGTGTATCTTTTTACAGAAGATTTTTACAGAGATGCTCTGAATTGATAGTCCTACTTCAGATTTTTGGAAGGGAAACTTGTCAAGGGGGAAAGCCAAAGTGTATAAGCACTTCTGTTTAGTGAGTAGTTGAGCTTTGAATTTGAAAGTCCCTGTTCTACATTTTAAAAAAGAACACAATAATGAAAATTAAAGAAATTTGAGGCACGCTATGATCTTACATAAAGAGCCAGTAGAAGAAAGAGGAAAAAAAATAAACCAAATAATTTCAGAACAACCTTGCATTACATGCATTACCTTGGCTGTGAACAATTTTATACAAACCTGTCAGCAGTGTCGGGCCCAACCATGTCCTTTGATAGTGTTGAAAGATCCTTGGATAACCAGTCTTCTGCCTGTGAATGAGTTCAAGGATACTGTCATCCTTCAGTTCTCTAAAATAAGTGGTGAATATCCTGCTGGTGATATGAAGATGATAGTTCATTTGCAAATGTTGAGTTGGGATCACCATTGCTTTAGAGAAATATTTTGGCCAAGTCTCAAATTCAGGAATTTTTGGGGGAGGAAAAAAACCCACATGCTGTTTTGGGAGTAATTATTGCTACTTGTATTTCAGTTGCTAAGTTACATATAGCAAATGTTAGCTATAGGTGTTTTGATTTAATGTAATAAAGTATAAGTAAGACCATTTCATATAAATTATATAGCTAATAAATAGTTTTTTTGTTGTTGTCATTTAGACTGTGTTTTGTGCTCTAAGATTGATTAGAACAGATGGGGTATGAATGAAGTGCTAGCTTCTCCATTTTTTAGTTCCCTCAATTTATCTCCACACCCTTGCTTAGCAGTAGAGAAGACTAAATGAGGACAGTGAAGTTGGAAGAAAACATTGTGAAATCTATGGTGTCTTTTTTACAGTTATATAATCAACCACTGTGGGCTGTAATCTGTGATAAAATTTTGATGCTTTAATTTGAAATCTATGAAAACTCATTCACTTAAAGATTCCAGGATGGATGCAGGATGGGGTGAGCTAGTGGAAGAATAAGTCTCGAGAGAACCTGAATTTAAGGATGTAAGTGTCTCAAGACTTTCAGGTGATTAGTGCAGGAAAGTACATCTTCTCAAAAACCTATGGTTATCAGAAGAAATTACATTGTCAGCACTTCCCTTAACACTCAGTGTCTTTGCCAGTATTTGTAGCATACACTAGCACATGTGCATCATGTCAACTTTCCTTTGAGATAGATTTAAAAGCGGATTTTATCCCAGTGGTGGAAGAGAGGACTATGATGTGAGACAGTCTGTATCCTTAAAGGACAGCTGCTGACAATTGTTCTTTCCAACACAACTGGTCATCCTCACACTTCATGCGTAAGAATGAGGGCATGCCACTGAGTGTTATTAATCTTTCTAAAAGTCATCCTTCTACATTTAGCTTTGGGACACAGAGAAACTTTCTTGCTTTAAATGTTTAAATACCCTACAGTGAGATGTTTTACAGTACACTTCTGTGTAGTTCCAGAAAATTTATCTTAAGCCTTTCATTTGGAAAATAGTGCTGAAAGTATCTCTATCAATAATTTTCCTTTAAAATTACATTTATTAATTTATAGTCTGAAATGTGAATACTGTAAACTTAAGTGCATGCTTACACTTCAGTGTTTAATTCTAAAGATTAGCGTTTTGTTTATGGAAACCATATGAGATTATTCAGCTGTGCATTTGATAATGTACAGTCTGTAGAAGAGACTGGATTAATTTGTTCTTATTAGTTTAGGACTGTATATCATATTAATAGCAGTTTGTCACTTCCATTTGTCTTTGCATTATTGACACACAAGCTTCTTGTGTTAAACTGAAATTGGAAGTTAATAGTGAATTAGATGTGGAAGACTACTTCAAGACTCAGAGCTTTTGGGTTGGATTGTAAAAAACTTCATTAAATGCTTTAGGGATTTGAAAATGTTATCTTAACATTTATTTTATTGTCCTGATATTCTCAGTTATCAGTATGGTAAGCATAAGAGCCAATGTCTACAGTTAATGGTTATTTTATTAGTTTAGTCACTCTTATGTGTTGTTGTATTTCAGTATCTGCAAAATGACAACCTTCCTTAGGTAATTATGTAGATTTGTCCTCACCGGATCAAATGTTTTGAAGTTGAATTACTTGTATCACTGGATCCCTTGGCTCTATATCAATAGATCAATATCTTTCCCTGATCTTCATCGCCTTTGACAGATGATAGAGTCACCTTGTGAGGGCAATGGTGGTTTCTCTAGAATGTTTGAATGTAGCTCAGTTGAACCCACAGATTTGTATAGGTCAAGTTTTCTCAAGTGATTCCTGACTCAATCCCCACCCACTGCTGGTACTTTCCTGCCCTGAACTTTCAGTAAACACAGAGGCCTAAGAGGCCTTGTTATTGAGGCAAAGAAAACACTGAGTACCTAATCCTTAATTTGTCTGCTGCTAAAGCACTTGCCTCCTATGGTAATGAGCTCACACTTTTCTTGCTCAGCCTTTTAGTACTTGTTTAGCGATAGATGCTCTTCTTGTTGCCCTTAATGTCCATTGTTAGTCTCAGCTGAAGAAAACCTTTAGTTTAGCTAACAGGATCACTAAATGCCTGAGCAGTATTTCTGAATTCCTTCTGTTTACTTGCCTTTTTGCACTAGATTTTTGTCATGAGTTCTCTGCTTTAGTCCTACTGGTCTCCTGATAGGTCGTCTTGTTTTCTAAAACGTGAGGATGAACTGTTCATTGTGCTTGGAGGATATTAAAGACCAGCCAGCTTTCTTGAGCTCCTTTGCTGTTCAAAGCTGCCCATGAGATCCCATCTATCAACTCTCTATATAAAGTCAAACCTGCCCTCTTGAAGTCAAGATTCTGTGCTCTGCTGTGTGCCTTCAATTGTGCAGATTGTTGCTAAGGTACGACCAAGATTACCACTTATTACCATATCCCCTACTAGTTTCTTCATTGTTTAGTGAGTAGTAGGTCCGGTGTGTATCATTCTTGGCTGTTCCATCTAGTACATATATCCCTGGGATATGACAGTTATCCCCTGACATCCTCTAGAAACCTTTGTGATTTATTCTGTCTTGTCATGGTGTATTCCCAGCAGATTTAAGGGGAGCAAAGCTATCCATGTGAATGACAGTCTATGACACAGAGGCTTCCTCAAGTTCTTTATGGATTTCATCTGCTTCCTCACCTCAGTCAGGTAGTCTGTAACGGACTCCCACCAGGATGTCACCCTTAATGGCCTCTTACCTGAACGTAACCCATGAGTTTGTTTTCCATTCGATGGAAAAGCTCCATGAATCTAAGCTTTCTTTTAAAGAGGGCAACTCCCTTCTCTGGTCTTGCTAACCTTTTCTCTCCTGAAGAGCTGGAGTCTGTCCATCACAGCTTTATAGCCATGCAAACTCTACCAACACATCTCAGTTATTCCCATAATTAGAATTTTGTGATCATACTTGGGACTCTAATTCCTTCTGCTTGTTTCCCAGACTGTCGGTACTTCTGTAAGTAAGTTTGAGGAAGGCAGACTTTTGCCTTGTATTATCATTAGTGAGGTCTGTCTTTTACCTGTTCCCCACAACATTTACTTTTAACTGTTTAGCTTCATCGCCTCTCTTAATTGTGGGTTGTAGTTTTCCCTTTCCTCTTGAGAATCCCTCCTTTTGAAATCTATCTGTAGTGAAAGTCTTTTATAGAATCAAAATATGTTCTACACCTGGTAAAAGTATTGCTAAACACAGTTGATTATTACTTAGATACTCTGGAAAGCCCTTTATGAATGAAGTTGCTCTCTGATGACCTTTATTTCCCCCAGGTTATAAAATATTACTCACTGGACTGTTGATCCTTGATTCAGAGATTATGCTAGTGTTATGATGCATTGTTGTTGCAGTTGAATAGAAGTTAATTGTGATTACTTTAAAGCTTTATAAGAATGTGTGTTAGATTTGAAAACAGAATAGTTCTACAGTTGCTTTGATTTACTGAAGATGTATATTGCATGTCTAGTAGTTTTTATGGTGATGTATAAATATTAACATTTGTACAATAGGCCTGTAAAATAAATATTATCTCTTAAATTAGACCTGTAAAAGTAATAGAAAAATCTAAGTAGAATAATCTTTCATAATATATAGAAAATATATTTACATTAATTTAGAGTATTTTTAATGTCTCTGATAATGCTTGCACTTCTTTTAAATACTCTTAATGCTTACAGTGGTCCCCTGCTGTTTTAGTTTGCTCCATCTGTTGCTATTATGACGGTGGTAGTTGCAATAGTAACACTGTTGTTCAGACACCACTAGTGGCTGCTACAGGTAACTGTAATTGTCAGGTTGTTGGGTATTCCTGTGTGGATAAGCACAAAGTTTCCCTCTAGGGGCACTTCATTTTCGGAATAGTATCTGTTCAGTCTTCCTCCAAAGTAACATAAATGTATTCAGCTGTTAAACAGACAGAAAAATTGCAGAGGCTTTTTGATGTGCAACAACCTTTGAGGTCCAGCTAAACTAGTTGAGGAGGGTGATTCTTTTAAAACTTTTCAACAGGTGGAAAGATTTGGACTTGCTACAAGTAGTGCTTTATGCTTTGCTATGATGGAGAGAGGGAGGGGATTGTGAAGAAGGATGTATAGCTGCTCAGGTCTTCAGTCCTTGGTGTTAGGTTAGGAAAACTAGTCCCTGAGGAAAACAGTATTCTCTGAGTGATTAAATAAAAATAGAACCATTGTAAAAATAAACCCAGAAATAAAAATTTGATTTTTAACAAAGTCCTGGTTTAATTATTTACTATTTAAGTATGCAAGTAGTTTTGTTGGTTATGTTGCAATTACTTGGGTTGAAGTTGAACTTATGTTAGTATATCTGTTGATAGTAGAAGAGCTATTTCTTCAAAAGAATTATAAGATCTTTTGTAAATATCTTGCCCCAGGAATGCTTATTTTAATGATCTGTTTTATTTTTTGCTTTCTGGGTTATAGCCATTAAATAAAACATTACTATAAATACATCTTTGTTTAATAAAACGTGGTAATTAAAGAGTGAATTATTAGACTGAAATGTCCTGTGCTTCATACTGTGTTATTTCCAGCAAAGCCACAAACTGATGTGGAGAGGGTTGATGAAGGTTATACTGAGACTTTAAAATTCTGGAAAGCAGTGGTGAATTACCTGAATTTAATGTTTTCTGATCGTCTGTCAAAATAAACATGAAATTGAAAATAAGGAGTTACTTTATTATAAATGGAGCTTGCCAAGTAACCTTTGTTACATGAATTAGGGCTATGGAAGACTTTGCAATCTGCCTTATATATCTGCCTGATGTGCTGTTTACAGTCTCTGAACAGAAAACAGTAACTTGGGTTTAGTAACCAGTCTGTTTCAATTATTAAATTATGCAGCTACAGCATTTTGATCATTGAAGGCAGTTCTTAAATGTGGATTTATTATTATTTCTATGAAATGTATGAATGTTGCTTTTTGGTGTAACTGTAAACTCCATGATATAACAGGGAAAGCAAGCCAAGTGAATCTGTGGCAGGGCATGAACGTGTATATTCCTTCACTAGAGGATTTTTTAGAATGTAAGTCATATATATTGCTGAATTTGTTCTTAAGGTTAATGTAAAAATTGGGGATAATTATTTGATCAAGACTTTGCTTATTTTTATCATTTATTCAGTGACAAACCCCAAACATTTGTATTTTGATACATTACTGGATATTTAGTATCCACACTAGAGTATGCATATTACCTTGTCTATTCTGAGAGTTGCCTAGTAATTTGAAGCCAAATTGGGCTGGGATTACATGGTAGGAAAGGATTGTCCATGTCATTGAATGACGTTACTTCCTGTTGCAGCTACCAGGCCATACAATCCCTCTCATAGACCTATGAAGTTACAAATCTTGCACTGAAATGAAAACACACAGTTCTGTGTGCATTATCTTATTAGTCTGTTGATGTGCTTTTTCTTTAGGGGTGTGTTCTTCTCAGGAATAAAAACTCTAAAGATGCTGGAATGTTCTTCTTTGAGGCTAAATTCTGCAAATATAGATAACACTAGACTGTTCTGAAAGATGTCTTGCTGATTAAGCATTTTTAGGCTTCTTGGGCCTATGAATTATGACCCATTAACCTGAAATTACTTATTTCTCCGTATCTTTATGCCAGTGCACTTGTGACGCTTAAATCTGTAACAAATTTATGCTTTGAGGTATGTCCTCACCTGGACAACTGTGAGATGGATGTCTGATGTGTGTAACTGAAGTTTAAGGTCCCAAGTATCACTTTATTTCTCCTTACTATTGAAATAGAAAATCACTGTGCTATTAAAGACTAGCAGATTAAATATGATGGACATTACCATGGGAGAATATGAAGGGGTTGTCATTCTTATTTGACCCAGGATCTTTTAGGATTCCCTTGGCATTAGTTTGGTATGGTATTAACAATATTCTTTTAAATTTTATGCTTTTTTCAAGTCAGAATCAATTTGTGTAGCAAAACAAAAACTGGTGTAGGATGTTCTGGTATGAGGAAGAAAATATGGTATCTTCAGTGTCCTTGGTTTGTGTACTCCATTATCTTAGACCAAAAAAATAAATAATTAATTTTTTCATAAGGAGAATATTAAATGTTTAGAAGAAAACAGATTTTCTAATTTATGCTGAGTGACAGCAGTCCTCAAGGAAACAGATGGTTAATTACAGGGTTCCTGATGGTGGTTGACAGGAATAACTGTTATAACTTTGGTCTAGTTTTGAAGTTAGGACACATCTTCTGGCAAACAGCTCATATTTTGAAGGCATACATGCAGGACAGAAATAATCTGGGAGAGACAGAAGGGGGTAGAAAAGAAGATGAGAAACTGAGAAAGTAATATATGTCCCAGAGTCTTTCAGTGGGAAGAGAAATTAAAAAAAAAAATTTATTTAGATGTTTATTTCCTCCCTGCTAAATGTATAATTGCTTAAAGGGTGGACATTTTTTAGGGACAGATGTTTACAGAGGAATTTAAAATTAAGTTAGATTTCATCTTTATAGGTAGCATACAGGTTTGTATATCTAACTGCTTTTTTTACTCATTTGTTAAACTCAGCAGGGAGATGTGAGCTATAAGAACCAAAAATTGTTTGATTATATGAAAAATATATTTGCATGTGTATATATGTAAGGCTTTATAGGAAGTTAGCACTGAAGGGTAAATGCACAAAATAACATATTTAAGTGCATGTCACTTTCACTTTGGCCAAAATCATGACTTCCAGAACAAAAATTATTCCAGCAGCCCTTGTACAGATAAACTTTGAATGAAGTATCAGGAGTTTGATTCTGTCTTGGAAAAAAAAGTTGTTATTGTGGATAGAATCCAGAGAGCGACTAAACAGTCACCAATCTCTTGCTCATGCTAGACCTGCCCCTCAACTCCAGCAGGATGGGGAAGAAAGAAGTCTGTGACTTAAGTTCTGTCTGTTTTGATGGTCATTTGAGGGGAGAGATGATGGGCTGTGCTGAATTGTTGCGTGCGGAAGCCAGCTCAGGTTGGGTCTCTACCACACTTAACAGGTTCCCTATAAGGCTTAACTTTCACTTGTTTGGATGGCTCCTGCTGTGGTACTTTTCAATGAAATACAGATATGGTGACAAGTCAAATCATGGGTTATTTTTCCTCCAAGGTTAGGTCTGCTAGAGGTATGTGTCCAATTTCTCCATCCGTCTGCCTTAGCCACCAAATGCACATGGGTTCTTGAGCAAAATCAATCCTATGAATGGCTTTGCCCTTTCCCAAGCAAGGAGTAATCCACACTTTCTCAGCCAGTTCCATGTGTGTGCCACATTATATAGGGGGGATGTTTGAGCAGGACGAGGTGTGTTATCAGATTCTCTAGTATTTATCAGATATGTGGCTTCTAGTAAATGTACATCACAGTGCTTGAATGTCCCAGTACCCATTGCTGTCAGCGTAGTCTTGAACAGTCCACTACATCATTCACTTTTCCTGGTGACTGGTGCACAACAGGGGATATGGTATACCCAATCAATGCAGTGTTTCTTGGCCTGTATGTTTATGAAGTGGTTTCAGAAATGATTTCTATTATCTGATTCAGTTCTTTCTGCGGTGCTATGTTGTCATAAAACTTATTTATCAAAGCTCAAGGTGTCTTGGGGGGGTGGCATTGGTAACAGGGTATGTTCCTAACCATCCAGTAGTTACCTCTGCCACAGCAATCATGTGATGTTTCCATTGGCACATTCATGGTACTGTGATAAATTTGGTCTGTCAGGCCTCCCTGTTTTTGTATTTTAGCCATTGTCCTTTGTGTCAGAGAGGTGTTCCCTGTTTGGATTGCTTGGTTATGGCAACATGTTTTGCATTCAGTCCAGGTTTTGGACACCCCTCCATGCAGAAGCAAACTGTGGCCTACACTCCGCTGCCAAAGGAATAGAAAAAGAAGCATTGACCACGTTAGTTGTGGCATATCACCTGCCTGCCTTTGATTCTAGTTCATATTGGAGTTCTAGTGTGTCCTGTATGGCAGTACTCAGTAGTGGAGTATTTTTCTTCAGGCCGCTGTTAGTTCCCACCCTCCATCAGACTTTTATACTGGACTATTAAAGAGTTATAAAGTCTTGCTGGTGAGTTCTTCATTCACCAGTTGATGACTCAGTTTGTGGATGGGAACCATGGAGTTTTGGATGGTGTGTTATTGCCACCATCATTGTAGCATTTGTCACCTGCTGTTCTTTGACATACAGAAATGCTGTGATGGAAAAATTCACCTGAGAGGCCAGGCAAGTTAAATAGCTGTTTAATTTTCTCTGTATTCATGCTAGCTACACCAATGGCTCACCAGTACAGTTTTGGGTCCTCAAAGTATCCTCTTCTGTGGTAGTCTATGCCAGGGATGCCCAGAGCATCTGGGATGTTGACTATATAGGGTGGTGTATATGGTCTATAAGACCCAATAGGGTGCTTCTGTCACTTGGTCCCTGATAAGCTTACTTAAGTCTCCAACAAAGATACCAGCTGGGATCCCCTGTCACTGCAAAAATCCAGATGGGTTCTGCCCCATGTACTCTGAGGGCATTATGTTGCATTGTGCACCAGTGTCCACCAAAGCATTATATTCGTATGGATCTGACGTGCCAGGCAATCTGTTCCATACAGTCCAGTAATCCTAACTGTCCCTTTTTTCTACTTGGCTGGAGGTGGAGCCCCTCTGTTGCTGGTTAGAGCAGTCATTACCTGATTCCTGTAAATACAAACCAGAACTCACTTCATAAGGATCAGAAGTGAAAGTGTCCTCAGACTTTCTGCTGCATCTGGGGGAACAACTTTCCTGGATGTATGCTTTTTGGCCCCTGCTTTTACTCACAGTTCACCTACATCCAACCTAGAAGCCTGTGTAAGGGCATCAGTCCTCTTCCTTATGCCCTCCCAGTGGTCATGCAGGTAGAACCACAAGGTGGAACATAGCATGCACCCATGGTTCCCTTTGCCTTTGACCTGACTCTGTATAGCACTTGTGATAACTGATACACCAGTCTGTAGAGGAGAAGATTACGTGTTCTCTTGGAGTTGCTGGACCTGTTTGGACACTTTCTTCACAGGCAGGACACAAGCTTTTAAGATTGGAGAGAAAGAGAGATTCTCTTCAATTTGACAGGGCTGGCAAGCTTATATGCAGTTATTACCTCAATATATATCTGCCCAGTCCATTATCATGAGTATATTCCAGCTGTCTACTGAGGATACTGGGATTGTTTCTGGTGTGTAAAAGCTGTGTCTGCATTAGCAAGCAGTGTAGCGGAATACAAATGAACAAAACGGTGGTTAAAGACCTGAAATATGCATGTTTATGCATGTTTCAAGGGATTTACATCAGACTGGCTCTAATCTGGCCCTGTCAATAGCAGTTCGAGATTTAGATGCCTCTGAAGTACAATGTCAGTTTACCTTAATTTGAAAGGGATGCAATTTTGTCCTCTGAGACTATTCTGCAATGCAAAACAAGGCAGTGTGAAAGGTGGTAAGAGATGTTTGGTTCAAAAGTCTATTCCTGATCTAAACCAAAAATGCTAATGCACTTAGTTAAGCATGCAAACATACTCTATTGTAACTTGCAAAAGCTCTGCTGAAAATAAGCTGAACTAAATGGCATCAAGCATAACTTACTATTTTCCATAAATTCCAACAGTAAATACTTCTAATGCTGAGCACATAGTACCTGTGTTCTTATAGCTCCTATGTGGCATAATTCATGTAAGCAGGTATAACATACTGTACTCCACAAGTTCCTTTTTTAAGCAACTCACAGGCTTACATTTATGCACATGAACCTAAAAGGAGAAAAAGAATGGAAATGGATATGCTTTTAAAATTGAGAAAGTTTTGGGAAGCTTTTTGTTGCTTCTGAGGTTCTTGATTCTAATTTTTAAATACATGAACTTAAATTGGGTTTCAAGGAAAAAAAATAAACAAGCTATTGGTGAACAAAGTATTTTTATATAGTAGAAAACAAATAATGCTTGTTGAGATAAAATGATGTTGAAGAGATGTGTGAAACAATTCAAGGCTTCCATGGAAGATACCAGTGTTAGAACCATGCATATGCTTTTCTTCATGTGAGAGACTAGCATAGTACCTGGGTTACAGTTAATAATTTGTGACCTTTGATTTTTATGAATCTGTGTAAGAAAGCCAGATTTTGTCTTAAACTATTCAGAATGAGTTGAAGTTGAGGACATATAGCTGTTGTTATAGTGGCTTATTAAGAAGTTTGATCGTTTCATCAAATGTAGTTGGTGTTGAACCCCAAATTTCTTTTTTTTATCAAGTCAATAACAAGAAAAATCTTTCACCAGTTAGTGTTACAAAAGATATGGGTGACTATATTCCATGGGAGGAGACTAGAATACCGTACACTATTGATTATAATACAAAGAAAATGTAAATGTGGTAAACCTACAATGGTAGTTTCAGAAACCAACATTAATGGTCATGATAAAAGTTATCCACATAACTAAAAGGTATTTTCATTTATTTTCTGTGCATTTGTCAACAGAAATAATGATTTATGCTGGCTTTTAATTTCCTGTGCTGCACATAGCTAAGAACTAGAAGTATATATACTTGCATTAAGTTCTGCTTTACTGTTGATTGAAAGAAAATAATTTTGGGAGATATTAAACAGATAAATGAGCAATTGTTTGACTCTTCTGACAAATTGTAGAAGGCTTTTCAAAGGAATTTTGGATATTTTGGATACTGTTACCAAGATGCACGTGCTTATCCTTTTGGTTTTGAAAAAATAAAATTACTTCCCCTAGGTATTACCAAGGCCTGTAACTAGTGCTATGTTGCTTCTGGGTTTTCAGTGACAAAACTTGTAAGTACTGTTTTCGAAATATGAAGAACAGTGAATTCTAGTATAATGATTTTCTATTATTAAGTATATATTTTTAAACTAAAATTAATATTTTATTTACCCTAGTCTTCACTCTTAGCTTTTAATAGATTGTTGCTTATGTTAGTGCAGGGAGGCAGAACTCTCCCCCCCCCCCAAAATAAATAAGTGCAGTTCATAAACTTTTTGTCCAGATGTTATGTGGACTGAGATGTGTTCTGTACTTTAGCAGCTGTGCTAAAAGCTAAGGAGGTGTCTGATTTCCATGGATTTTAATAGGAGTTAAGCAGAATCTTGGGATTGCATTATCTTGTATTAGAGGCTTTTAGCCAGCATAGCAGACAATGGAGATTTTTCTTCTTTAACAAGATGCTTTATTATTCAGTATCTGGGAAAAAGTCTTATGTTCTGAACATCACTTTTTTTTTTTCTACTCTAAGTTGGGGAAGAATTTACTTATTTTATTAAATTTTGCACCCCCTTTTAGCTTCTAAATCACTAGCTTAAATATGGTTACTAATTTCTTTTGACACTATAATCTGGGATGAATGTTCTTTAAATAATAAATATTTCTCTGGCTTTGTCTTACTGTCAGGATTAGGAACTTTATAGCATGCTAGAAAAATTAAGTTAATCCTTTCTTCAGAAAACTTTGGAGGAAAATATGAATGTCACACACTTTGAAAATATGGTTAATAACACAGTAGCTGTGTAATACCACAGGAATATTCCACGTATGTGATAACACTTTACAGGCAACCAGTTCAGATGCACAGTGCACTTGTTTTGTATTGTATTCATAAGATGTGCCTATTTAATTATTCTCAAAATAGCTGTGCTTACATTGAGTGGAAACCTAGGATGATTTAATCTGTGCTTGTTTTTTTATTTTGTTTTTCTTTATCAACAGAACTTAAACATAGCAAAATTGGAATGCTTTAAGAATAAGCCTTATGAGGAGCAACTGAGGGAACTGAGGCTATTTAGTCTGAAGAAAAGGGGATGAGGGGAGACCTTATCACTCTCTACAACTACCTGAAAAGATGTTGTAGAAAGGTAGGTGCTGGTCTTTCCTCACAAATAACTAGTGTTAGAACGAGAGGGAATGGCCTCATGCTGCACCAGGGGATGTTTAAACTGGACATTAGGAAAAAATTTTTTACTGAAAGGGTTGTCAGGCATTGGAACAGGCTGCCCAGGGAGGCTGGTTGAGTCACCATCCCTGGACATGTTTAAAAGCCATATAGATGTGATGCCTGGGCATATGGCTTGTGAAAAACTCAGTAACAGAAGTTATTAAGCAGGCATTCTTTATTTTGTGGCACCAGATGAGTAGGGGATATTTCCACCCAATATGTGTGCCAACAGTTAAAAGTTTCAGGGTTATATTACAGCAACACATGCATATTCATAACTGTTACCTACTCACCACCTTTTCTGAGAACTTATTATCATAAGTGTCCACCCATATTCACATGCGCACTAGTCTCTTCTTGGTTGTTAGGCGCACTCTGGTGATCTTCTGACGAAGGCTTGTAGTCTTCGTTGGCTTAACTTTCAACCTCTATTGTCTTGCTTCACAGAATAAAGATTAAACTGATTTTCTGCAGCTTCAGCAGTTTATCAGACTTCCTTATCTCTTAGGTTGTCTTGTTTATTGCGGTTTTACTAAGTTATTTTTGTTTTGCAAGCACAGCTGCATTATCAGTTTCTTCAGGGTTAGTTTTAAGCATATTGTGCCTTGTTAGTAATTTGCCCTATCACTCTCATGTTTTCCAAGCGTAATACAGCGAGCATTCTGTCAGAGACAATGGAACAACCCATACTTTTGAGGCCAGAACATTGTATCTTTAATATTACTCTTTTTCATCTGTGTGGCTTTCTAATGGAGAGAAAATAAACCAACAAACAGTCATGTTCAGGACATTCAGTAAGTCCTTATGTCTAATAATCATAATTAAATACTCACTAGATTTTTCTTCTCAAGGAATATTTTGAGTTTTTACATTCCTACTGTTCTTACACCTACCGGATCACAATGATGCTTTTTCAGTTTCCATAATATTAAATACATCTACTGAGTGATATAGCAGATATACAAAGAAACCCAAATTCATATTGCTTTATATAGTTGTGCACAAAGATGTTATGTAAGTAAAAGGTATTTCTGGTGGTTGATTTCCTCTAAGGAAAAAGAAGCTTTTCAACATGATAGTTTTCCATTTGCACTCACTTCCCATGATTCTGCAATAACCTTACATGTGATATAAGTACTATTTCAGCTTTAGACAGCCAATTTACAGAAATTTTCTAGAAGTCTGAGTTTGCCTTGCAAAGATGGTAAATCTTTAGAGAAAAGAGGGATAAATTGCAGAAGATAAGGTAATCAGGCCTTTGACTTTTTAATAAAATGTTTCCTAATCCCAGTAGTTCTCTCATTTGTCACAGTTTTCAAAATTTTGTTGATCTCATAAGAAATAAATCTGCGACTTGGGATACTATTTTTCCTCATCCACAGGTGCATCAGCATGCATTGCATATCTCAGTAAGCAAGCAGGTAAGGAATTCTCAATCAAGAAACTTAAGATGCAATGTTTAACTACCTAGCACTTTGATTGATGGTGCCAGGGGTAGCATAGAGTATGTGTTTGCTCTCATCAAGCTCAGTAAATTTATAGTAGGCAACTGCAGTTTAACTGAGAAGTCTCTTTCCACCAAAAGTATGTCTCCTTTAAAAACAACATAGAAAAAGAAACAAAAGAACCCCTTGTCACTTTAGGTAAGGTGTTTTACCACACTTTTTCTTCCAAGATTTTAAAATGGATAACTCGGGGTCCATTACACACTAAATTAGCCGTATGATTCTTATTTTTCTCTGGAGTAAGTGGTTAAAATTTAGCAAAACAAATGAAAAACAGATTTGGTTTTGTTTTGAAAGCTATTTATTACTTTCAGTTCCACCAGTTCATTTCTCTATGTGCTCAAAAATGTGTTTAGTTATGATTGAAGCTGTCAGGACCTGGAAAGGTAAGAGCAACAGATAAAAATTAATTTAAATTTTGTCTTGATCAAGTGTCTCTTAATACTGCAGGTCTGAGGGACTGTTGTGTCTAAATGAAAAATTTTTCAGTTTAGGTCAGGTATGTTGCACTGCCTTGAATGAAAAGAATCTTAATGTAGACAACCTTGTTTGTCAGTTATTCTCTAATTATTATGTGAGGTTTCCTATTGGAGTCGTCAGGATCAAGATTTTCATGCAGACTTCTTGTTCGTAATTTAAATAGTAATAACGAAAGTTACATTTTCCTTTAAGCTTTAAGTCTACAATGAGTTCGAGTTTGTGTGAATTTGGATCAGATGCATTTGTGTTTATTTGGAATCCTTCTACTATGAATGTTGTTCAAATATGATTCGACTTTTCAGTCCAGGGAAACTTAGGAAAAATGCCTTAAGGCATCAGGAAGCTGTCTTAGTATTTATTTTCCACAGATTTAGTGTTCTTTGGATTTTTGTGGTGTATTATTTAAATTATAGTTTATATTAATAAAGTCTAGAGATTGAAGTATCCATTTTACTCACTCAAAAATTGTAAATATCTCTTTTTTCCAAGTATTTTCATTACTGTTTTCTAATTTAAAATCAGAGAAAATAAACAAGAACATGGCTACCCACAATAAAAAACTGTGGGCATGCTGTGAAGCCACATAGAGATATGTAGTTCTGATAGCAGGCTTTAAAGGAGCAGATTTATTGCTGAAAAGTTAGGACAGCATTAGCATATAAACTGAAGGGTATCTAAAATGTGAAATAAGCATTAACTCCCATTTGTTTAATTCTATCACCCTAAGCCATAATATGTCAACTAAAGCTGGAAACTTTTACTGTTGTCAAATACTCTTCACAGATGTAGGACTCAATCTTGTACAGTACAGTGATCTTTAAATGTGAATTAATTTGTTGAAATGAACTCTAAAACGCTAATGAAAAAACCAGTTATATTCACAAATGATATATAACACATCACAGTTATCACCTGTAAGTTATTCCAGAATGGTTTAATATGCTTCTGACTGGTTCTTTTTAGAAATTCCTTTAGCTCAATTTATTTCTAATATTTTACAGTCAAAGCCTTCAGGAAAGCAGAACTTTTTTTCACAAATGGATTTGGGGTAGATTTTGTATGTTGCCTTTTTAGGGGTTCAGCATGGTGTTGCATTAAAGGGATGGAGATGTTCTTTCAGCCTAGGTGTTCTGAGTCATCTAGGGAGTCAACACAGAGCAAGACTGGGCATTCCTTTTTTTTTTTTTTTTTTTTTTAAGATGGAGGGACTGATGAGAAGTCCATATCTGTTCCTTGAACTACTGTAGAAGTAGTCTGGAGTACCTGCCTGGCTGCATACAGCTGTAGTGAAAAGAAGGCTGACAAAGGTGTGTGTCTGTCTCTCATGATGGTTTTCTTTAGTGGTGGAACTTTCTTTAGTGGAAAAACTTCTTCTTTAGGGAACACTTGGGTTTTCTAGCTGTAAAAGCTTTGTTAACTCCTTCTAGCTTTCATCCAGTAATGTAAAGGAAGGAAGTGGCTAATAAAATACAGTGCAGTTACAATTAGGAAATAAATGTAATTTCATGGATTTAGGAATATGGACTATTGAAAGTAAAAGACCTCTTCACCTACCTTCATCCTACAATTTTTCTAGTGGCATACATCTGGAACACAGCTTTGCTTGCCTGTTGATATCAATAGAAAGTAATTCCCATCCTAGGTCTTTCTTATGGACCTGATGCTGAAGTCAGGTAAAACTAAACTTAAGTCATTTAAGCAAATACTTAAAATTAAAATGGACAAAAGAAGAGAAAATCTGAGAACATATAAGCAAAGGCATTTGCCACTTAATAAAATTGCAAATGGTTTTTTACACCTTCAGCATACTCTGATGCTGATGTATTGATTAAGCAGTAGCTGTGTAAATTTTTTTAATGTTGAGTTGTTTTATGAGTGTTGTTTCTAATATGCATGAGCAGTTTTTGTATACAGATGGCTCTTAGAAATATTTCCTTTGCATAATACAGAAGTGTAAAATACTGCATAAGGAAATTGGATTAAAGGCTAAAGACTGCAGACTTCCTTGCATGTAGGGTAGCTCAACCTGCAGGTAGTATTATGAATATAGTATTCTCTAAATATAGTTAGCAATAATAAATACAAAGCTCTGTCATGTCAGCTAAACTTCAAGAAACATCTGAAGAAATAATGATAGTGAAAAGAAACACATTTTTATAAGAGGTGGTGTGTTTGTCATAACAAGGTGTCTGTTTCTATTATTTTAGCAACTTGAAATGAAATTTGAAAATAAGAAAGAAAAAAAAAAAAAGCCAAAGTACTGGTGTTCTTTTTGAAGACCTTGATACCAAACTGTATTATCTTTCCCAAAATGAAAACAAAAGGAAACAGTTGCCTCTTTAGTATTCTGTGAGACTTAGCCTTGTAATAGACAGATCAGTGTTGTTACGTGGCAGTGTCTTCCGGATATTGTGTTCTAGGCATGGGTAATGGCATGTGAATAGCAGTAAGATGACTCAGAAAGGCTGTTAACAGTTATAACTGGGATAAGAGCTATCTCCTGACAAAGAGAAATGTGTGGTTTCAGTGTGCAAATATATGTGACTCGCTTGGCTCAATCTGAGCCGGTTAGAGATGTAACCGCATTGCCACGAGTAGGAATTTTCTGTGATTGTCACTCTCCAGAAGAAATAAACAAGGGATTTAATGTAGCTCAAGATTTTTGATGTGTTGATTTTTAGGTAATTTTTGGCGGACATTTCTCAAACTTCTGGACATTTTTAAACTTTTGAGAGTGAGTAGATGGAGGAAGAAGATGGCTTAACACAATGGTTTTGTAGGGTACACCCTGTCAATGACCTGCTTGCCAGGTTTCAATACTTGACATGGCTATATCTTTAGAAAACATTTCTGAAAAACTGCATATACTATACACTTCATACTTTTTTAGAAAGCAGTATGTTTTCCTTAAAAAGAGAAGTTTGAGTTGAAGGGAGAGGCTTTAGATAAACTGCAAAAATTCAGAAGTAAAACCTTTATTTTGTAAATCAACAATTACATGTAGAAGTAATTCAGAGACTGAACAAGAATATGAATATAATAAACCACCAGGTATTTGGATGAGTTAAGGATGGAATTATCATTAGAGCAAATCAATTATATCGATATTAAATAGATGGAAAGATTTGAACAATCTCTGACAGAATTTTTGTAAGTTTTTCCTTTCCTATTTCAGATCTAAATGCTGACATTGACCTATACACAAATGCACAAACACAGATATATTTGTATCTATATTAATTTTGAAAGAGTTTATTGCATATTTTGCAAGGGGAAAAAAGTGAATTGTTGAGATCAACTCTTTGCTGCCAGTGCTGTGTGATTGCTTGCCTAATTCATGGGGGTTTGTTCCTAAATCAGAAAATCAGAGCTCTGTAAGTGAGAAACAGTAAAACGCAGTCAACATACATTTAAATGATTGTTCACTCCTGTGAAAAATGTCATTAATCATTAAGTGTTAATGAAACTAGAAGCTTTGGAGTAGGTGATTGTGTTAATATACACAGAAGTTGAAAGTAACTGTGACATCCAACAGAGCAGCTGAATTAACAATCCACTTGTTTCAGAGTATTAATAATTTTAATAACTTCTTCCAGTTACTCTGAAATTTAAAGCTATGACAATGGAATCTATTGATACACATAAATTGCGGAAAACTGTGAATTAAAACTCTCACTGAGACAAAAAGTGCTCAGGGCACAGTCTATCCTTGTCTATGCTTTCAGGCAAATACAGCCTAAGAGTGTCTAGCCTGCAAAGCTGTACTGCTGTAAATCAAGAGTTATATTATAAATGTATTTCATTTATCCATATTTGTCAGGAACATTTTTGGGATTGTATCCCAGGGACAATACTTCATTAGTACTGCATTAATTTGAGCCATTTGGGAAACTAGTTCATAACAGGCTGTTCATTTGTCTCTTCCAGCCTTTGTGAGAAAGTTACACACCTCACCCTGAGCTAAAGAGCATTTCTGATCCAGCAGTCTCACCTATGCTGCACCACACATTGTACTTATACCATGCAGGATTTGTACAGAGAGAGGCTGAACTGAGTTAAGTGTGGAAATTTGAAATAAAAATCTATGTTTCTTAGGAGGCATAACTGGCTTCTGGTGCTCTAGAGGAATAATGTCATGGAGGGAACAGATCTTATTATAGATTGTCTGTGGACAGATGAAAGGCTTCTGGTGAGGACAGTTAGCAGAGTGTGAGTGAGCATGAGGTCACGCAGATAATTATGGTAATAACAAGCTGTGGTGCTACAGGGCAACAAGGAGGGTGCACAGCAATCTCACCACCCTGGACTTCAAGAGGGCAGACTTTGACCTCTTCAGGGATCTGCTTGGTGAAGTACCATGGGATGAAGCCCTGAAGGGGAGAGGGGCTCAGGAAAGCTGGTCAACATTCAAGGACCACCTTCTCCAAGCCCAGGAGCAATGTGACCAAAAAAGGAGGAAGGCTGGCAGGAATGCCAGGAGGCCTGCATGGATGAACAAGGACACACTTAAAGGAAAAAGAGAACCTGCAGAGGGTGGAACCAAGGACAGGTGGACTGGGAGGACTACAAAGTTGTTGTCTAAGCAGACAGGGATCAAGTTAGGAAAGCTAAATCCCAGATAGAGTTAAATCTGGCCAGGGACATCAAGGGCAAAAATAAAAACTTCTACACATATGTCAGTGATAAAAGGAAGGATAGAGAAGATGTGGGCTTTTGCCAGAAGGAAACAGGACACCTGGTCAGGAGGGATATGGAGAAGGCTGAGGTACTACTCAATGGCTTCATTGCCTCAGTCTTCCCTGGCAAGGGCTCTAGCCACACCAACCAAGTTGATGGAGCCGAAGGAAGGGACTGGGAGAAGGACCATCTGTCCACTATAAGTGAAGATCAGGTTTGAGAACATCTAAAGAACCTGAAGGTATACAAGTCCATGGGATCTGGTTAAATATATTTATGTGTCCTAAGGGAACTGGCAGACCAAGTTCCTAAGCTGATTTTCGTGATATTTGAGAAGTCTTGTCAGTCTAGTGAAGTTCCTGCTGACTGGAAAAGGGGAAACATCACTCCTATTTTCAAAATAGGGAAAAAAGGAAGACCCAGAAAACTATAGGCCAGTCTGTGTCACCTCTGTGCCTGGTAAGATCATGGAGCAGATCTTCCTGAAGGGGTAATGGTTTGAAGCTGGAAAAGGGTAGATTTAGATTGGAAATAAGAAGGAAGTATTTTGTGGGTATTGAGACACTGGAACAGGTTGCCCAGGGAAGTTGTGGATCCTCCATCACTGGATGCATTCAAATCCAGGTTGGATGGGGCCTTGAGCAAGCTGGTCTAGGGGGAGTTGTCCCTGCCATGGCAGGGAGGTTGGAACTAGATCTTTAAGGTTGCTTCCAACTGAAACCATTCTTTGATTCTATGCTTAATTCCCAAGTAGAATTTTTAGAATGCTATGAAGAGCATGCCTCTGCTGCCAAGACAGGCTAACAGGTAAGATCATAGCTGGTGCAAAATGGGTTATTGGTGTTACCTAGCATGACTGGCTAAGCCAGCTTGACACTAGAGGCTTAAGTCTCAGTGCTAAGACAGAGGAGATCTGTGATAATTAAGGCGTTCAGGCAATTATGATAATTTGTTAGACACAACTGTTGTGCCTGAAGCAATAGCACGCTATAAATGAATAGGTTTCGGAAATGTCACTGGAGGCAACTGATAATATAGAATCACAGAATCATAGAATGTTAGGGGTTGGAAGGGACCTCTGGAGATCATAGAGTCCAACCCCCCTGCCAATGCAGGATCACCTGGGTCAGGCCACACAGGAACAGATCCAGATGGGTCTTGAAAGTCTGTAGAGAAAGAGACTCCACAACCTCTCTGGGAAGACTGTTCCAACGCTCTGTCACTCTCACAGTGAAGAAGTTTTTCACTGTGTTGAGGTGAAACTTCTTGTGTTCCACCTTGCTATCATTACCTCTCGTCCTATCACAGGGCACCACTCAAAAGAGACTGGTCCCTTCTACTTGACACCCACCCTTCAGATATTTTTATTCATAAGATCTCCTCTCAGTCTTCTCTTTTCCAGGCTAAACAGTCCCAGAGATCTCAGCCTTTCCTCATAAGAGAGATGTACCAGCCCCTTAATCATCTTTGTAGCTCTCTGATGGACTCTCTTGTATTTCCCTGTCCCTCTTGAACTGGGGAGACCAGAACTAAACACAATACTTCAAATGTGGTCTCACTAGAGCAGAGTAGAGGGGGAGAATAACCTTCCTCGACCTGCTGGCCACAGTCTTCTTTATGCACCCCACGTACTATTGGCCTTCCTGGCCACAAGGGCACATTGTTGTGTTACTCTAAGAGCTAATTCCCTCTTTCCAGTAAAAAAAAGAAAAAAACAAAGAAAAAAACCCACCATAATTTAAGTTTTAAATTCAAAAATATGCTTTCTTGATGTTCAGTCTGGCTAACTGCAGATATTATGTGAGGTATGTTAACTCACGAGGGATCTGGCACTTCGATGTTGCACAGTGTTGTTGCTCTCTACAAATAAATGATTGACAAATGTCTATCTATTTCAGCACTGCAGAGGTAAAAAAACCAGCTGTCAGCAGGAGAATGGATCTATCTAAGCCAAAAGGGATGAAATTTTATTCAGTTTACATATGAAAGAGAATTATCAAGAAAGGAAGGTAAATGAGGGCAAGTAAATCATTCCTTTCTTCTCCTTTGTTGATTTCTGTAATTTCAGGGTCAACATCAGGATGATTGAATCACAGAATGAAATTAGCAACCAAACTCAAGAAAACAACTCATATTACTTTAAGAGCACATTAGTAGCACTTGTCAGCAAGTATTAGTCACTGCCACAGCATGGGGCTGCAGAATGCGACTTCTGTTCATAACTAGTGGGGAGGAGAAGGCTGATGTGTTTAATGTTGTTCTGCTCTGGTCTTCACTAATGGGGTTACTACTGGTGTCTAGTAGAACAAATGATGTCAACAAGCTTGTATCATCCTCAACTATGGACGAAGAATTTAGAAAAGGCTTCTGTGAGTTAGAAGTTTACAGGTTATCTGAGCCTGTTGAACATCAACCCCAGGCACTTAACAAATTTAGGTAATCTCAGAGGTGTTACTAGTGTGCAAGAATTTGCAAAGGATGGGTAGAATACCAAATGAGTGAAAATATGTTGCCTTTTTTTTTTTTTTTTTTTTACACGGAGAATAAAGGAAAGGACTACGGTGATATAAATCCTTCTCTAAAATATGTAGTAAAGCACCAGAAGAAACAATCACAAAGTTGAGTTGTAGGAATAACAGAATTTGTTGAAGTTCATGTTTCAGGACATGTGAAAGCTTTGGAAAAAAAAAAAACAAAACCAAACCCAAAACCTCTCACCCTAGTATATGCTATATAGCTAGAGTTCAGCATGACTTTAATGACCATACCCTATTTAAAACTCCTCTAAGATGAGAAATGGAATACATAGAAAATCGGCTTCCACTCTCTGTGCCCAGTCGTCCAGCCAATTTTTAACCCAGCAAAGGGTGCACCTGTCCAAGCCATGGGCTGCCAGCTTTTTCAGGAGGATGCTGTGTGAGACTTTGTCAAAGGCTTTGCTGAAGTCTAGGTAGACCATATCAGCAGCCTTCCCCTCATCTACCAGATGGGTCACCCAGTCAGAATGAAGTCAGATTCATTAGGCAGTCCTTTCCTAAACCCATGTTGGCTGGGCCTAAGCCCCTGGTTGTCTCGTAAGTGCCAACTGATAGCACTCACTATGATCTGCTCTATAACCTTGCCAGTCACTGAGGTCAGGCTGACAGGCCTATAGTTTTCTGGAGGTGTTTAAGGAAAGATTGGATGTGGTGCTTAGTGACATGTCTAGAGAGACCTTATTGTGGCCTTTCAGTACTTAAATGGGCCCATCAGAAAGATGGTGGCAGACTTTTTAGCAGGGCCTGTTGGGATAAGAAAAGGGGTGATGCTTTTAAACAAAAAGAGGGAGATTTAGACTAGAGAGAAGGAAGGCATTTTTTACACTGAGGGTTGTGACACCCTGGCCCAGGTTGCCTGGAAAGGTGGTAGATGCTCCATACCTGGAACTATTCCAGGTGAGGTTGGTTAGGGCTCTGGGCAACCTGCTCTGGTTGCAGATGTCCCTGCTCCCTGTGGTGGGGTTGGACTAGATGACCTTGAAGAGACCCTTCCAGCCCAAACCATTCTGTGATTACTCACTGAAAGAGTATACCAAGTGAAGCTCTGTGATGATCTTTATTTGGTTCTGTTTTGTGCAAAGTTAGTCATCTGGCTCATGATGTAGAGTGACTTACTACAGTTTCGGATGATACTGAGTGGGAGAACAACAATGTGGTGTATTTTCAATTTCTTTCTCACAAGAAGACTCTTGATTTTAAGCTGTACCAGGCTGAGATGCTGTCACTGGTGTTACATCCAAACCCCAGAAATGTATGGTTGTTAAGAAATACAAAATCATGGTAACCTCAAATCAGTACTTTTTTCTTGCTGGGATTGAATTTGGAGAAGACATCTGACACAACCTATATGACAAACAGCTCTATAAGGTGCTTTGAAATAAATGGAACCTGTCACTAGATTCCTGTATAACTTTCAAAATAAATCAGGCATACTTCTAGCAGAACAAGGCTATCCAGTCACTGAAGGGTAGTTATGTAGACAGTATATCTGCATAGACTACTGGCATGGAGAAATGAGAACACAAACTATTTTCTAATGGTTTTCCTCTGAAAGTAAAAGAAATCAAAGGCATCTTTGGCTGGTCTTGGTTCAGTAACTGGAGCTCATGTGCAATAAAAGATTTATCTGCTTCATGAGCTATGGTAATGTAGCAAGTGGTAGTTGTGCTGAGCTACAACTTGTGTGTGTTCCCCTTCATCCTGTATTTGGGGTGAATGCAAAGATACAGTCTTGTACTGTATGGGAACTTCTGAGGAAGGAAAGATCCTGTCACAAGCCACTGCCATAATATTAAATATGGTACAGTGAGTTTGTTTATCTTTGCACTGATTAGGGCTAGGAATTAATTGCATACTTTAAGCTAATCTTCCTGTTAGTCTTCAAAGTTCTGTGTGCCAGAGTCTGTGTTTTGAATACTACTTTAAGTACAAATAATACCTTGGAATCTCATTTAAGCACTCCTGACACAAGGCTATGCCTAACATGAATAAGGATGTCAGAATGTGTGCCTTTTCTCAAACTGTTCTTTTGTTATTCCAAGTCACAAACAATGGGAAGCCCTGCTCTAAATAATTATAGTACATATCTTCTTGTCATCTATACTCTTACATTAATGCATCCTGTGTCACAACAAATCTTTTGCCAAACATGATGAGCTATAGTAACCACTTCTGTCAAATTTCCTTGAAATATGGGCAGCACTGACATAATGAAGTATCTTCTTACTATGTCAGTGCAAAAACATTAATAATTGTTTTAAATGGCAACACATCTCTATACACTGTAGCTCTACAAATGGATCATATAGGTGTTTCTGATGTCTGTCAGAAAAAAACAATTACCAGGAATGTTTCTTTGAAAGATTTTTTTTTTCCTGTGTAATTCTGCTTTTCAGAGTAAACTAGAGAAATACTAGACCTGTTCAGCAGTTTCAGCAGAGAATCTGTTCACAGTTTATGAATTTATATAACTAGTAGCCTTAATTTTTAATTCTGAAATGGGTAATGGCACGTGATCATGTTCATATAAGTATAGGTGCCTTACATAAGTATAGCTTATTAAAGATAATGTGTATTTATAATATATGATCAAGCACTATTTTAATATGTTAAGTAACAAGGGCTCAAAACATTTGAAAATGGAGCACTACAAACTTGCTCTGAGTTACAAATTAAGTATTCTTTTGTTGGTGTTATCTTTCATATTACTTTAGTCTCTCTTCCCATTCATTCTTAAGTTAAAGTCAGTTAAGTCCAGAGAGCACTCTGTGGGATCAGGAACAGAGGTACTAGTGGATTAGGACATGATACTTGGAATCAGGATAGTTCTTCACCTGCCAGAGACAAAGCTTAATTTTTATGAATCCTTTTGGACCAGCATTCATGCTGGTGAGCACTAGTGCAGCCAGGCCCTTTCCTTTTTGAGTACTTAAAAATAGTCAAATATAAATAATACTGTAAGAAGCCATCTGCATAACTTTGCAGATAGCCTGAAATGCTAGCCTTATATGTAAGATTCTGCTCCACCATTGGTTGTAAAACTTTTGCTTAGCAGATAGTCACTGATGATAATTTACTAACTATTCTTTTTTTTCATATTGCTGATCAAAGCACCCAAAAAGGATGAAGTTACAAAAAAAAAAATAATAATCTACAGGGAGCAAAATTTTGTTCTGCCCTCCTGGATCATTTCAGTTGGTTTATAGAGTACATTTTTTTAATTAATTAGATGTTTTTCTGTGTTATTATTCATTGAGCTACTTTTTGTGAAATTGCCCAAATATTTAGGAGGGAAATTAGAAATGTTGTGATGTTAAATGCACATGGAAAGCGCTGTGAAGCCTAGACTAATGGGAATGGCTAGTTCCTCTGCATGGTTTCAGAGTTTTTGCTATAGCAACACTCTTGTGTAATCATCTACAACCTGTAGCTGCCTTAAGTTTGAGTCATTTTCAGCTCAGCCTGGGGCCATCAGCCCACTGACACTGGAGGTAGGTCTCTCTGCTGCCCTATTACAGGTGTGCTTGTTGTCTGGTTATGGATCTTGTTGTCGTGATCTGTGGACAGTCTTCCTGGATTGACACTGAACCTTCCTTGTTGCTATTGAACTGCTTGGCAGCCATCAAACTGTCTGAACTCTGGTCTGATTTCGCAGTCTGATGTCAAAACGTCATGGACTCCCGTGGTAATTTAAATTCAAGGCTGGGCTCTCTGCACTCAACCTGTCCTGCTCCTTCCCTGCTGTGTATGATGGAAGCTAGGTTGCAAGGCCCACGCTTTGGAAGTCTGGGGGATCCCCCTTGGCTCCCAGGTTCCCAGTGCTTAGGGAGCAGCTGGTCCTTTGCTATGCCATGAAAGTAACTATATCTGTAGTTAATATGTATCAGTAACATCACATAAAGCTGCGATTGACCAGGTAATGACTTAGGTACAGCTATAGCAAAAATGGAAAAACTACTTTGGGCAGGTCATTTATTTGTTAGGAGACATAATGGTCCAGGAAGTCAAAAAGGAAAGTCCAGAAATGGTGCAAAAAACAGAGAAGGAGGTATGAAGTCCGTTGTTGAAGAACATAGGAGAATTACCTTCTGATGGCAGGAGCGCAGATTTTTACAGAGGCTGACCTACATATGCAAGTCCACCTAAGAAACCCCCTCTTAGTCAACCTAATGGACCGTCAGCAAGGACTGCTTGTTGACAAAAGACTTGGTGTGGGAGGCTAGAGTAAAGAAAGGTAGTTCTTTGCCCTTATATGAGAGGCATTTGTAGGTCAGTAGTGACTGGCTGGGGTTCATAGGATTTGAGATCGATAATCAGTATCTTTGTAGTTGAGTGTGATAGCATGCACAATGATGTAATTAAAAGTAGTGGTGTGTTTTCTAGTTAATTAGGTTATTAGTTTTGTAGCATTTTGTTGTTTAAGTAAGAAGCATCATGCTCTTCTGGGCTGATCTTCTCAAACCTACAGTCAAAAGAGGGAGAACTGGACCCCAAGGTAACATTCTTAGACCACTGTTGAAGAGAAGTTTATCTCTGTTATTGGTGATTACGTATAACAGTGTAGTGTACAGGAAAGTTGTGAAGTATACAACTTCTTTTATTCCCAACTTCCAGTTGTAATGTCATGTTCCAGGAAGAAGGAAACAGTGGAGTTTCTTTCTATCAAGTTCTTCTTGACGTTGATTTCAAAGAGAGAGTTCCAATGTGACTCAGAACTTATCTTTTCACTAAGAAATACAATTTTGTACTAAAACTATTTGCTAGCTTTAGAGATATATTTTGACTTTTATGATCTTGTATACTTCTGAATTATTTTATTATTTTATTTTACTATTTTACTTTATTTTATTCTTTTGCCTTCTGTGACTGCCCAGAGCATTTTCCACTAAGCTTTCTAGATCCTCTAAACATTGTAGTTTGCTCTGTGCATACATGTGTTCATAGATTTAAATACATCAAGCAATTCATATAGCTTTTCTTTTTTGGCTGTAAGGAAAAGAAGAGCTGAAGGAGTTGAACTTGATACTCACAGATTTTCAACTTCATACATCTACTGGCAGTCTGATTTAATACATGACAGAAGAAGGGCACTTGTGCTGCATGTGTTTGCATTTGGATTTCGCTGTTTAGTGATGTGGGAATTGTGAGTGTTGAAATATCCATCATAAATAATTTTGTGTCTTAAATATATATCAATTCAGGGAGGAGGGAAATCCACAATTTTATTGTGGACTTTTAAATATTTTTTCAGTGTATAGTTTATATATTTGGATTTCTTTACAGCTAATGCTTCTGGAAAGTGACAGTCTGACCATTGTCCATTCAGATAAATTCTTGCCATGCTTGACTTTAGATCAATCTTACTGGCTCTTTGTAAAGAGTGATTACATGTTTTTGTCTGTGTTTTTTTCGTTTCCCCCCCTTTTTCTTTTCTTTTTTTTTCTTTTTTTATGAGTAATATTGTTGATGGTTGTTGAATAGTCGAAGGTAAAAAGAATTTGGTTTAGTGTCTAGGAAACTAGATTGCCAAGGAACTGAAAGTTTTTGTTAATCGATTTAAACATACAAAACTTATAAATATTCAGTGGTGGTGATGGAGTATTTTTCACCATTGTGAAAAAAAAATGAAATTAATTGCAATTTTGTTGTACTTTTATTTTTTGCATAATCTAATTTTATAACTAATTTGTTTTTCTCATAGTTTGTCCTCAGTAATAGTGTTGAATTGCTGAAGATTTTGATTAAGCCTGTTATTAATTCTTAGCCATGAAGTAAGAACAAGACATATTAGAAAGAGCCATAGTAAAATGCTGTTTGAAAATATGCAGTCTATACATAATCTTCCCCAGTTGTTTAATGATTATTCAATATTGTTGTCTCTGCTGCTGTTCATACAATAGAGAAAAAATAAAGGAGCATTAATGTAATGTTTTGAGCCTAGCAAATCTGCTGTTTTATGTGAATTCTAATAGCCTACAGAATGCAGAAGACATTGAAAGTAATTTCTGAATTCACAGTCTACGCCCTCCAAGTATAGCTGTTTAATGCTGTTTGTTTACATAATTCCTTTATGCAAATATTTAAAGGTTTGTATTATATCTTTCAGAATATATTTTCATCTCTGACACCCCTCTTCTTTGCTTAGTTGCATTTTGGTGAATTTTATAGGTGTGGATAAAATTGAAAAAAAACAGGGCAGAAATTAGGAAATGTTTGTTTGCTTACATAGTGTTGTTCTTGGAAATGTTGGCCTTGATGGTGTGCCCTATTTTAGGAAATAGAGCAGTTTAAATAGATTTATGCTTGATAAAGCTTTTAAAGACAGTAATTGACACTCAAAAAAGCATGAGTTGCAAACATTTTTTATGCTAGTTTAACACAGAATTGTTAGTATACTGATTAAGACAAGGTAACCTATTTTACCTTCTTTCAGCAAAAGGTAAATAAACCACAAAATTTGTTCCAATTTCCTGTGAACTTTCAAGTACTTGTGTATTAAATCTTTCTTCTTTCCATAGTATTTCACTTCATTTACAGTCTTTGGATTACAAATTCTCTTTCTTAAGACAATGAAGACTATTCTTCCAAAATCTGGATGATATTTTAAAATTGCTACAGTAGTCTCTGTGTTTTACTCTATTTCAGCTTTCTGACAATGTTAATTGCACCAAATTAGAGCATAAAATAAAAAGAAATGTTGACAGTATGTTTTTTCATAAGGACCTTATCAATCAGTTTATATGCAAGTTTGTTGTGTTCCATTTATGCTGAAAAGCTGACAGTATGATGTACCCAACCTTTACTAAAATTCAAACAAAACCAAGTCCAATTGAGAAATATGTACAATCAGTTTAGTGAAGAGGGTAACCAAATATTAAAATATTGAGCACCTCTCCATATTCAACTTTCAGGTGCAGGAAGGCCCAAATAAACAAAAATGATGCTACTTCTTAGCCTGTTTTTTTTTTGTTTTTTTTTTTTTTTTTTGTGGTAGCACAATGCATGTGTGAAGAAGGGCTAGTAATCATTACAAACAAGGTAAAAATCCTCTCCAAATAAATCCTACACGATTTTGGGGGATAATCTGAAACCTAGAAATAGTGCTTTTTGATAACAGTTTTAAGGCAAGATTCGTTCACCAAGGTGCTATTGCAAAGGCAGACTGAATCCTTTGAAGTGAAAAAGTTATGTATGATTAGATAATTCACACTGTAGCCATAATCCCCTATTGACTGGCTTCTGCTTGAAGCTTTCTGGTCCTTGTTGGATGAGGAGCTGCAGGACTTGGGGGGATGAGGTGATTTTACATAGATGTCTTGTTTCTCACATGACCCTGTGAACTATTTTCTCAGGCTTCCTTTGCCTTTTTTTATCCCTGCAGAGATGTTCCTTTATTGTTTCTGTTTTGATTCTTGAGAACATAAACTTCATTATGTTTTGTGAGATTAAATCACCTTATTTTTCCTACTGTTCTTATAGGTACATCTAAGCATTCCTATCCTCTTTTTAAATTTTTTTTTTAACTACAACATCTCACTAAAAACTCATTCAATTACATGTTCATTTGGACCTCCAGAGACAGGATTTTCTGGAAGACAGTCATCATTCTTTAATATTTCCCCCCATTTTCTGTTTCTAGAATAGCTTAACTTAGCTGTGGTTAGGAAGACCTTTTTTTTTTTTTTATTCAAATACCTTCACCATGAGAAGAAACAGAATTCAGAATTCTTCTGATCACTATCAAAAAACAAGCCATTTTCTGTTGCTCCCAAATCTTAATCAGAAGTGTTTTGTTCTTTAATTTTCTTCCACAGCTTTGATGAGATGGTATTATCACTGCATTTAAAGCATGTGATATGATCCTATATTTTGCACCATGATAGAGATACAAAACTGGAATTCAGGTATGTGTTTGTAGTGTCGCAAGAATCTATGTACTTGGGGGATCAAAAGCAAGAATGAAACTCCTCTAATGTAGACAGTCCTACTGAGGTAGCTCAAGACACTATTTGAGTTCTTTTTCTTCTGGTTTTCCAGGACCACAAACATGGGAAGCGGTAGACATGTGGCATGAAAGCGAGTTTACCATAGATGAGGGTTTTCCAAGGCTACAAGACTCCAGAGTGGTTAGTTTTCCAGTTCCTTTAACATGGAAATCTGTTACGTTCTGGTATTGTTGAATAGTACATAAGGTATTAATTGAATGTAAAGGGCAATATGTTTTTATGACAGTTGGACTACAGAAACAGTGGTGGCTGATACAAGGTCTGCAAAATCCCTAATTATGAAACTGACATATAGAGATATGTAATTTCTGTAAGTAAGAGAGGAACAAAACATCAATGACATCAAATGGGTGATCACCATCTGCTTAATTTCCTTCTGGTTTTGTTACTGCTTTAAAGCTGTTGCATACCTGAGTGGCTGTTGTGGGTAGAGAGGCACAGTTGCTTCAAATCCATTGCAGTCTTTCCCCTGCAAAATATCTGTAATAAAAAACAACAAAAAACCCAACCAACAACACCCCCCAACCAACCAACCAACCAAAAAAAACCCAACCAACCAAACAAACAAAAAACCCCAAACCAAAACAAAAAAAAAACCCAACAAAAAAAAAAAAAAAAAAAAAAAAAAAAAAAAAAAAAAAACAAACAAACCCAAAAAAACAACCCCACAAAAACCTAAGGAAAAACCCCACAACAACAACAAAAAGACTAAACATGTTTAAGACTGCTCAAACATCAGCTCTTCTGGGAATACTTAAGCACACAACACTAAAGCAAATTTGAAATTTCCATCACCGTTATGAGTGTGCTGGGAGCAAATGAAGAGGAAAGAGAAGTTTTCAGTACTGTCCTCTTCAGTGCTTCAATTTACAACCAGAAGAATCCCTTCTAAGGATAGCAATTGCTTACACATTAGTGGATCAAAGGGTCTGGTGCTTCATTTGTCTTAATTCTTTGTGTTGTCACAGTTTGACGTGCTGATGTAGACAGGTAGTGGAGGAGGGTAGAAAAGGGTCATTATATCCTCTTTTTCCTATGTGGATATGGCTGAGATTTTAGCTAACTCTAGTTGATTGTAATCCCTAATTGTGATTGAAACTACCCAGCAAATAAATTGTCTTATGTTTTAAGAAATTATTTACAGAATCATCCAGAAATTTCACACTTGTCTAAAGAGACAATAAGAGCAGCATAACCATGATAGTATGACAGACATGCTTGAGTGAATTAAACCTACAGTCATTTACTGTAGTCTCATATGTATTTGTATTTTAAACTGAACTCTGTGAGTGACACACTGACTGTATGATCACACAGTGTAAACAAATTCTGACAGCAGCAGCTTTAGTTGTGTTGTGGTTTGTCTCTTTAGCCTCCTTATTTGACTTTGAGTAATAATCAGATATGCTCTGGTGCATCTCTGTTCCATCCTCAGAGGTAAAATTAGTTAAAACTCAGCCAGATTCAATGTGATTATTTATAGCTACCAAAACTACTGCTACCGGCAATATTAAAATCAGTTGAGTGCATTTGGTTTAATATATGGGCACAAGATGGGGATTGTGGTCTGCACTAAAGCAAAAAGTTCCTAGCTGGCTGATAACAGTGGTGAGGACTGCTGGTATAGCCTGCTGGTGAGCTTGGAACTAGGAACGATCTGTATGGGCCTTCCAAGTTTTACTTGTGAGATTTTCTTGTGACTACCTGCTGATGATAGTTTTGATAGATCAGGTTGCTTTTCCTATCTTCTTTCTGCTGTTCTTATTTGGTTTATTAATAGTAGCCCATTCCTAACTAAGTCAGTGGCAGTATCTCCCTGGTTTTAACTCTTGATCAGTATGTTTTAGGGAAATTAATTTTTTTATGAGATCTTTAAGTCTCAAAATTCTAGTTTTGCACCAAGCTTGAAAAAAAGTATTACAGCATAAGGGGCAGAATATCTCTCACCACATCCAACTGTACACATAGAAAAACTTTAAGATTTTTTTAAAACTTACAGTAGTTTCCAACTGAAGTACTCTGCTCAGTTCTAGGCTCTTCACTACAAGGAAGAGATGGACATACTGGTGAGTATGTCCCATACAGGGAAAGGCTGAGAGAGCAGGAACTGCTTAGATAAGGCTCAAGAGGATCTTATATATAAATATCTGAAGGAAGAGCACAGAGGGCATAGAGGCAGACTCTTTTTAGTGGTACCCAATGACAAGACAGGAAGCAATGAACACAAATTTAAACAGGAGGCTCTGAGCATAAGGAGAATTTTTTTTTACTGGGAGGATGACTGACCACTGTCCAGGAAAGTTGTGCAGTCTCCATCCTTAAAGATATTAAAAAGCCATCTGAACATAGAATCATAGAATCAGAAATGTCTGGGTTGGAAGGGACCTCTAGAGGTCATCTAGTCCAACCTCCCTGCTGAGAGCAGGGACATCCTCAAC
>JANIJG010007539.1:0-17268 GCA_024611175.1 Megaceryle torquata
AAGAATAAATAAATGAAAGTGCTCTAGTTCAGGGGAGCAATTTCCTTGGCTTTGTCTTGCTATGTTGATTTTGATACGTCTGGTAAATCTTAATAGTCTGAAGAGAAACATAAAATAAAGAAAAAGAATGGTAAATGTGAAGGCTCTTGTAAACATTAGCAAATTCTTTGACCTGTTCTTGGGTTTGGTTTTGTTGGTTGTTTTTTCTTTTGCTTTTGGAGTTTGTTTAGGGTTTTTTTAGCTTTTCTACATGAAAAAAATGCAGCTTGACTAACATCGGTCTCTTCTCTTTCAGAGCCAAAGTTCTCTTTCCTGGAACTGAACTCTGAAGTGATTTCCAGGAATGTCTTGAATATAGGATACAGCCTGTTACCCTTTCAAATGAATGATGGCCATGGCCTTGGCAGCTCTGTGACCCACCCCATGCTCCATCAGTAAGCGCAGCGCTTTTGCTCCCCTTATCAGGAATTTCCACTAAACTTCTGTAGTTATGACCCTCACACAATGCTCCAACTAGTACATTCTTTTGGGAGTAGTCTTTCCTTTTTAAAAATAGTTCCGTTCAGAGATCCCTGCTCTCCTTTGACTTGTGGCTGACAATGTCACATAAGACAGTATTATAGTGCAAGGAATGCACTATGTTGCAGCCAGGTCTTTGACTTGAGATAAATATTATGGGAATAGAGCTTTGGGATAATTATGCTGAATCAGAAGTAGTACTAAAAGTGACCTCATGTTTTCTGAGGCTTAGAATTTTTCCTTCATATGTAAGAAGATATTGGAAAAAAAATGTAAAGAATACTTGGTTGAACCTTCACTGCACATAGGTATGACCCCACACATATTTTAAAAGACTATTTTTAAAGACCACCTCACCTTTTATTTTCATCCTTCCTCTGATACAGCAATACCATGAAACTACTAGATATGATAAAATATAAACACATTAGCATTGGGAGATCGTCTTGGAGATGCTTCAGAGAGAAAAATGTCATATTGCATTCCTAATTTTGAAATTCTTTCTGGTAAAATTGCCCAGCTATGAGGCCTTTCATTACAGGAAATAGAATTTCAATAAGAGTTACAAAAAAGGCTTCTCAGGCTAAAATTAGGTAAAGTTCCTCCTTTGTGAAAAGATGTCATGCACTGAATTCATTAGCTTTCATATTTCCTTCATGATAAATTAGGACTGTTATGTGAAGTTTTATATTACTATAGTAATGACTTCATTTGCTTTAAATTTCCAATTTATTTATTCATTTTTAAATTAATTTGGGTTAATTATATGTGTTCACAAAAGTGTATTATCATCTGAAATGAAATTCTTTATTCAGTTCTAGTAAACTTTATAGACAGTACAAGGTCATTTTGGTAGGGAAGCTATTCCTTCCTTGGAGCAAAGTTTTTGTATAGTGAGTGATGCATTGTTAAATCCATACAGTTAATAAAAGGTTGCTTCTTTATCAATACTTCCTTAATATCACAGTCCAATATTAATTGAAAGGATAAATATTTATGAAAGCCCTGCAGAATTGCTGTTGTTGTTTTGGTAATTTAAGAGGTATTTCTTAGGGTGTTTCTTGTATGCTGGTCACTGTGGAAGTAATGGTCAACTTGTCCAGCCTCTAGCATGACCTGTAGTTTTCAGTTTGCACAAGGTTGTAGAAGCTCCTTTCTTCTGCTGGCAGCGTAGCAACCTTGGGTCCTATGGGAGCCACCTATCATAAAAGTTTTCCTGCTTGTAGGAAAAAACATTATCAGTATCTTCTACAACCACTCTTGCATCCTTTAGAGACACCAATTTTAGTCTACAGAAATGATGAGATTTTTTTCCTTGGTTTGACTGGTGCCTCACCCCTGTCTCCGTTTTCTCCCCATGTCTCTGCTGCCCTTTTCTCTTTCAAGAGCCACTGTCTACTGCTGATCTCGTGGGTCATGGAAGTGTCCGATTCTGTGCAGACCATGACTCTGTTCAGACCCTCCTGTGCACCATGGGGTCACTCAAATGGCAAGATCACTTAGCTGCAGGCTAGACTGGGAGCTTTGCTCTCCCAGCAACCATTGAAGAGGAGAGGATTGCCGGCTTCTAGCAGCTTTCTACCCCAGACTGAGTCACTAAGGTGTTTTTTTCCCTATTTCATTATATTAAGCAAAGCCAATAGCTTGAGTCAGAGATTTCACAGTGGTATTTAAAGGACAGGAGATTGTACTAGAAAGCAACTTAGAATGGAAATAAATGGCCACAAGGTAATTGACTTGTGCTGTGATATTTGTCATGTGCAGAGCATAAACACAGCTTAAGAACAAGGAAAAAAAACCCAACATATATTAATTGAATAGAGCAATGCAACAATTTATGGTGCTGAGCCTTATGGTGACAATGATATTAAGGAACCTCAGATGAGCTGCATGATATATGTCTTCTGGTTAATGAATGATAGTGTTAATACCTCAAGTTCTAAGTCTGTGTCTTCCTCAAACATGTAAAAACTGTACTTGGTGATTTTTGGAGCCTCTTCTAACAGTTTTCAGCTACTATACCTTGACTGGGTTTTTGTGGTGCTTGCTATACCCATGATGTGACCAGCGTCAAGAAATAAGTATCATCAAGAGCAGCCCAGCAAATGCTGCACACCAGGTACCTTCTTACTGAATGCTGTTTCTGACTCTGAACTCATGTAGGATTCAAGGAAGGGTAAGTGTACAAATGGAGCTCAGAGGAAGATCCAAAGGGCCAAAGAAAGGGATCACATTTTCTAATCTGGACTTCTGGAAGAACAAAAATGAGTAGTAACCTTCTACTGAGCACACCAGATTTTTGGTGAGTAGAAAGCTAGTTAAGCAAAATCAGTTGATACAGCCAGATTTATACAAGAGGAAGGCTGAGTTTCCTCTGCACTGGGTATAAATACTCTGCAGTCATCCGCATCATTATTTGTAGAAGGTGTGTGTGCAGCACCTACACAACAACACACAGCCTTGCTGGACCCCAAAGCTTTTTTCAAAGTCTGGCTTCATTTGATGTTTTCATTCAGACTCCCACTGGAGATTACAAGTGACTAAAAATATTAGGGTTTCAGGGTTTTGTTTGCAGTTGTTTTTTGTTTGTTTGGGGTTTTTGTTTGGTTTGTTTTTTTTAAACACAAACAACTTTCAGCTTTTGTGTTTAAAGAGAAAACCTTGAAACCAGTATGATCAGAGTCTTTAAAGATTTGTGAGGAATGCATGTGTAAACCAGAAGCATCTGAAGGGATTATCTGACATTTCAGGATTTTAATCCTTCATCATAGTAATACAAACATTACCACCAGGTGCAAGGCTACAGTTTACTGGTCACTGTGTAAGCTGAATGACATGGAGGGGACTACGCTAATGGAGATCATATGTCTTTGAGGTTTCCCATGTCCTGAGTGCTGTTTCAGTATGAGCTGATCCATACCTGCATAAGCCCTCCTGTCACCTACACAGACCAGCCCACCTGCTGAGTTGTTACTGAATTACCATATAGAAGCAGGGGCATAAAAAATTAGATTCTTGACACTGATGTTATTCACATCTTTTGGTTATTGTTACAAATATATGAATATTAAATATTCACCCTTTCTTAAAAAAGCTCCTAAGCCTTTAATCCTTTTGTTTTCTTACAGTGAACATCTATTATTTTCACTGGAAAGAAATGCAAAGCTGAATAATACCCTGTAATAAAATGTCTAAATAAGTAAAAAGCTGGCGAAGAATCAGTATTTAATAATGGTGGCTTTGCTTTGTTTCCTGCTTAGTAGCAGCAAGAAGCACAGGCGTTGGTTGGAGGACCATCTGCAGCAAGGACAAGGAAAGTCACAGAAGCAGTCAGCAGACAAGCTTTGACAATAAAAAGAAATGCAAAGGGTCAAAACAGTGGTTTCACTAAACAGCTACTTTCAGAATTATCTTTTCCTCACTCCAAAAACTGGGAGATAATATGTCATTTCAGCTTTTGTTCAATAATGACATGGGAAAAAAAAGGTAATAGGTTAGAAATTGTGTATAATGAAGTTAGGACTTCATGTGTTTTGAGTGTTATTTACTAACTGGAGTTTTTTATTGCTTTTAGGTTATTGTCAGTATTGCAGCTCCATATTTGCAACCTAAAATAAACTTTGCTGCTGTTGTTGGTTTGTTATTATTATTATTCTAATGAAGTGAAGATATTAACCTCCATTTAAAAATAGTAACAAAAGTTTCTGGCCTTCCTGGTTGCAAGAAAGGGCAACAAAAGTGCATATGCAACTTCACAAGCCAAGGAAGTTAGAGACTTTTTTTTTTTCTTTTTTTTTTTTTTTAATAGCATTAGAAAACATATCAAACACTATTCGGGAGCTGCATGATGACTCAAGAACTTTCAGAGCTGGCAGACTCTTGGGCTTCCTAGTGGTCTGTGCATATGTGTCTTCACATATGGTAGGTAGTAGTATAGTAGGTAGTCATATAAATATTTATTTTATGTTAGTGTGAATTTTGACAGCTTAAATACAGACTGGGGTGATTTGGGCTCTGAAGTCCAAGACTCTCTTTTGCTAAATTGGAATTAGTGATTACAAAGATAATGTAATCACTATCGTGGCTTGTGCTGGCCTCTAATTGGACCTAATAAAAATTAATAAATAACACTAGGATTCTTTTCTAGATTATGTTCATTACCTCTGCCATACTTTGTTGCCTGAAAAGTGTTATTTGAGTGAGGATAAAGACCCATGGTTTAGACATACAGAAACTTATCTACAAAGAGATAGTGTTTATACAATGTCTAATTGCATTTCATTTGGAAGAACTATGCATACTTTGAAAAGGAACTTCAAATGTGTTCTTCTTTTCCATGATAATGAAATTAGTCACTGCCATTATTTCTGTATCTGGTTAGTAAACAAAACCAAAATCTTTTGGCTGTCAATCACTATTAAATGAGAACTACTTTTGTATGAGACCAGGCTCACAGTATCTGGTCTTGAATTGTGAGGTGCTTTGGGAGAAGGAGACAACTTTCAATAAATTCAAATTCATTCTCTTCAGAGTCTCTTTGGGAGAAAAAGTGTTTGCAATGCATTTGTGAGGCTTCCTTGTTCTTTGTCTTGCTGGGACAGATTTGCATTAATCTCAGTTTGGTGTCTGAAGGAGCCTCCAGGGCAGGTACAAATTTTTTTATTCTTATTTTCTTTCGTGAGGAGATTTCTTGCTCTGTTTCTCCTTCAAAATGATTCACAGTTGTGGGGTTTTTTTGCCTAAATGTAGGAATCTTCTGTGTCATCTTCAGCAGACTATAACATGTTGCAAAGCTGAACAACACTGTGCCTTCATGCACAGATTTGGAGCTGCAAGAAAAATTTCCCAGGGAGCTTTGGTAAGGCTTCAGTCTAGAAATTTCGGTATAAAAGCTGCCTCACACTGGTTTTCAAAGCTCTATTCTGCACACTGGTTATTGAAGCTTAAAAGAGGAAAAAAAGCTGCCTAACATGTGGGAGGCATATACTTCATGATAGCTATTAATGACATTTCTGAAGGTGTTTTCTTTGCAGTCCATCTCCTTACTAAGCTTACAGGTGCTGGTAGAGCCCTGGAGGGTGGTGGTGCAGCAAAGCTGTTCCATGAACCACTTTGCTTGTTCCAGATGTTCACTGCAGTCTTGGAGGGTACTAAGAACTGGTTAAGGTGTGTGCTGAGTCTCCTTCATGTTGAATTCCACCAAACTCATCACACCTTATGTTGCTTGACTGTGTTCTGCAAAGGTCTGAGGACTTTATCCAGGTTTCCATTTACTCCCATAGTAAACAAAATGAGACATAATCTCTAAAAAATAAAGGAGAGGAGGTAGCAACCTAAATTTTCCTTTGCTCCTGTTTAGTAGTACCAGGGTAGTTTAATAATTCAATGCTGAGCAAGGCAGAGAGAACATGCAGTGACTTCTGCTGAAAGGCGAAGATGCTCTTTCCAAATTAAGGAGTCCTAGTCTCCAACCTCAGTTTCAGCACTGTATATTTTATTCACTGTTTATATGAAATAGAGAAATAACCCTGAAAGCATCCAGTCTTCTCTCCAGATGACTACAAGAATGGGGGAAAGCATAATTCTAGTTTCTCTAGTTCTCTCTATGGGCTGGGATTGTTCTAATGGGGTTTCTAAACTCTGATCTTTTTCAGCATAAAGAGGAGCTGTGCTTCTCTTTTTGAAATGTTGAGGGTTATTTTTTTTTTTTTTTATTTGAACACTGAAACAAATCTTCTGTGATTTCAGTGTCAAAGAGGAAGATTTTTGGGGCAGGAGTAATATACTCGTGATCTGCTTGTTATTTGATGGTAGAATTTTATCAAGGCATTCCCAGGAACCCTCTAAGAGCTGTGCTGAATTTGAACTGGTTTTCTGCTTCTGTGCATCTGCATCATTAGTTTGCCAACATGTCCTGAAGTTCTTGTGAGCAAATTCATCACCAGTGTAAACCGACTTAATGGCAGCAGAGTTACAGCAGGAACAGATCGAGTCTCATGCCAACAACCTGTGCAATTGTATCATGCAGAATCCAAGACTCTCACCAAACTGTTGATTTGACCCAATTATTTAACTTCTGCCCAAAAAGCATATTTGTTTTGTCTCAGGAAAAGTATGCTGGATTTGTAATGACAATGATTATGATCCTGCCTGAGCTGGCAATCTACAAGCAGTTGCTTGCAGGAATTATGGGATCCAAACTGTATCTTTAAGTAAATGTTTGATACCAAAACAGCAAAAAATAAATCTCATGAAACCACGGAAAAAGCATAAGCTATTTCTTTTTCCTAACATGGTCTCTTAGCTGAAAACTCAATTATTAGCACCACTGTCTGAATGAATACAACCAGGGAGCTAACTATGACCAGCTAACAAGTTTTTCAAGTTGCATGCGATTTAATTAAAAATGGACTTGTTAAGAACTAAGAGATAAATGTCTCTTTTTAAATTCCTACATTTTTAACAGTACCTAATTTCCTAGTTTGTTTTCCTACGCTGTTCTGTACAGTCTAGCCTGTGCTCCTGGGCTTCTAGCAATTCTGCTTACCAGCTGTCAGAAACAAATCAGCTCTTAATTCCTGGAAACCAAAGCAGGACACAGCAGGGACCATGCTGTGATTTGATAGAGTCCTTGGTTGTCTTTATGGTCTTTCAATGTCCTTGACTGAACAGCCTTCCCTATTCCCCCTCCTTGGAGTTCGATATCACATCTTGACCTCAGAGCCCTGTTGTTGATAGCCTTTGTAGACTAATGAAAACGCGCTCAGCTAGGAAGCCTGCTGGTTAACCCTCTTGTGAGACCTTTTTCTTCAGTGCTTTTAGGCTCTCAGGTTGCACAGAAAATGTTCACTGGGTGATGGATAATACATGTCTGTAGCACCATGATTCAGGAAAGCACTTAAGCAAATGGTTATATTGATGGCAGGGTGATTACAAACACGTTTAAAGGAAACACATGGTCATATGCTTTGCCAGACTGAGTACTTTCCTGGAGCAGTTATAAACCTTGGAAAACAGATAAGCATCAAAGAAACCCCAACAGGCCTCCCAAGCCACTGCTAACTTCATAATCCATGTGAAACCATAATTTCTCGCTATGCACTCATAAAGCAGCCCATTTAGCAATATGGAGTGCAATGTTAGAATTCCATTTCCAGAGGTTACTCGCACACACGGAGATCCACGATGCTACAATGCAACAGAGAGGGGGAGGTAGCTAAATAACAGGCTGCATTTCAAAACCAGAGTCATTGAGAGCACTGGCATTGATTTGTGTAAAGATGGATGGTTACAGGAGAGCCCCAGCGCTCTATATGTATGATTGATTTTCTTTCTTTTAAGTGCTGACTAAGGAAAAGAGAACGATTCCCTTTGTGCTCAGAAAGGACACATCTCATTCCTGAACTTCACAGTTGGAGGTGAGCTACCGAGGAAACTGAATAAATCTGTGAACAGTTCAAAGAATACAAGTGGCACTTCTCAGCCATTTCTACATTATTGAAAAATAACTTGTAAATACTTTAATAGAATGAACTGAAAACATTCCCTTGGAAAATAAAGATTTAATGTTAAGATTCTATCTATGTGTTGTGAAAAAAAGGCCCATTTACATATGAAGGTTTCCTATTAAGATTATGATTGAAGCCTTTTTCCTATAAATTCTTTTCCATGTTAATCATTCAACATTTTCTTCTGCTTTTGATGTTTATTGTTAGCATCCTATGAAATCTGTTTCTATTAATACTATCTTTTAATAATAATTATAATATCAGTTATAAGATAACACAATGTTTCATATTAATACTAATACTTTATAACTAGTTCTTTAAAAAGCTTTAATGGTGATAAATTAGATTCTCTCCTGCAACTCTTTTTTTTTTTTTTTTAATAGCTCTTTTCTTCAGTTGGGAACATCTAGTGACTTCTTGAGGTGCTTAAAGCACAAATGATAGACAAAGAATAAGAAGGTTCTAGTAACAAAGATATGGAATGAAAACTGTTTAGTCATGCAACATGGATAAGCTTGTTGGCATTTTATGACTGCTTTTCCCTCACTTGCAGAATCTGACACATCATATTGAACCAAAATATTATTAATTAACCAGCCATTCCTTGGCTGCAATAATCATTGTAATGATGTTTAGTCCAAAGAGTTTCTGCAATCTGCCTGTAGTCATGTATGTGCCTGCCACTGGGAGATGGGCTGGCAAACAGAGCAATGAGCTGATAACAGCAAAGGATAAAGCATCGCCTTTGATGTTGAGCTGCACAATCAGGAGCAGCAGATGAAGGAACCAGAGGGGCTTTAAGGTATGTCATCCCTTCCATTGCATACAAGTTTCTGGACACCTTTACCTCACTGCTGAGTACACAGCACATAACAGAACTTATAAATATAAATTATAAAGCTTTATTTCCAAAGTGTCAGTTCTTGGGGGAGACCATGTGAAGGAAAGAATCAAAATGCAACATTCTAGTTGGGAGAATGGAAGGAATGGAGAGGGTTTGATGACAAAAACTTTAATAAAATTCAGTTTTTCAGGAATATGAATGTTACTTTTAGGACTCCTAGTTGACATGTGTTCAGGCAATGTTAAAGGGGCCTCAGAGGAGGAACTGCTGGAGTATTATTTCCTCATTGTAAGGAACAGGCCTTAAGATAGATGCTTTGTAATATACAGTGTAGTTGCAGACTTTAAATGCAAAATTCCTTGGGAGAGTAACAACAAACATAATAGTAAAAACAACTGCAAATTTTGATATTAATGGAGAAAATATTAATAGCACCATGTTATTTATAAAAGCTTCTTCTAAAGTATTTTTCATTTCTTTGGATCATCTCTAAAACATGTAAAAGAGTTTTGATATGTCAGTGCAATACACATATATTTCCACAGTTTTTTGCTTTAACTAAAAAGTACCAAATTCTCTGTATTTAAGGCTCTTTTATAAGGTTAAATGTTCTTGACCAAATGTAAAATGTAGGCACTGCTGCCAGTGTATATTGATCTGGATGCTGGAGATAAGTTTTAATTACTTTTATTGCTGGTGCGCAGTTCAGCCTTAATGGTACCGGGTTGTCCTTCGCACAGGGCTGAGCTGCTGGCTCTGCAGCCAGCACAGCCCCCTTGGTGCAGCCTCACAAAAAAACAGCAATATTGGGAAAAGGTCAGTTTTCCACAGGAATTTAAGGTACTGAGTCCATCGACATACTCCCCCTCATTTCTGTTGTAATTTAAAAATCTCCATCTTGCCTTTCCCACATGTCATGAGTACACTATCAGAATTCATTAGACATTTTATCAAATACATTTTTAACAAAAGACCACAAAACCCCCCCCAAAATAAACCAAAACAAAGCTAACAAAGCAAACAAAAAACCAAACAAAAAAGGAAAAAAAAAGAGAAGAAATCTCATAAATTAATCTCAGGGGAAAATTGTGCTTTGTCTGTGAAGTGGATTGCAGGGAACAAAATCTATTTCTCAGTGATTGCCCACAAGTAATCTGTGCAGTAATCTGCACCGTGTGAATTATTTTGGAGATTTACATTGCATGCAGTCCTTAATAAGTGTGTTGTTTAGACTCTGGGATTAAAGGACAAATTATTCCAGAATAATTTATAAACTTTGCTAGTTTATTAAATTAGTAATGTATTTTATAGTGCTTTCACTGCTGTTACTTGTATTTTCCTTTTACCAATGGTATTTTTCTGGATCTAGATGGGCAAGAGGAAGTACAGTGGTCTGGAAATCACCCTGATTGTCCTCATCTGCCTGCTGAAGATTGTAATCTGTGTCCTCACTGCACTTTTACTCTCAGGACAATCTGGAGTCAAAACCATAGGTAGGTACTTCCCATTGCTGGTGTAGGACCAGAGCAAAAAGCCTTAGTGGACCTGCTCATCTCTGCTTGCTGAGACTATTGTAAACGCCACTGAACTTCAGTGACTAATAATGTTGGCATCATGTCTGTCACTGTTGGATTCAGATGTTTACCTGAGAAAAATTAAAATCTGTGAGGACTGTAAAAAAAAAAAAAAAAAAAAGGCAAACCAAAAAAACCCCAAAACACTCTAAAGTCCTGACTCTCCCTGTTAACTGTTATGTTCTTATCCTTACCCAAAGGTGATTCTTTGTCAATCTTTCCTACAGATAACATGAATAAAGTTACCATCTATTAACATAATAAATAGCATGACTCATAATTTATTGTCATGATAAAAACTTTTATCCCTTCCTCCCAATACTGGACTTGGCTTATAAACACAGAACTGGTATGATTTCAAAATTTTGGAGTATAAAAATGACCACACTTTGAAAAAAGAAAAAGGATCAGAGAGACTATGTGGGAGCAGCCAAATTGTGTGGAACATAACTTATAACCATAAAAACCTACAGTGTTTCTTGCTAATGTATTAGTGCATTAGAAACCACTTGTCTTGCAGGTATGTGATCTAGAGCACCCTGCTTTACATACCATTCCACTTTGTGTGAGTAATTCCATTTACATACAGGGATTGAAGCAAACAGCTTGGAGGTGAAAACGGCTGTAAAACCAAAATAGTTGGTGATGCAAAACAAACACTTCGGTGTTTTAGTAAATCTGCCCATACAGGCTAATATCTGTGTGTTTTCTGCCTCTTCCTGTCACAAGCTGAGCAGAGTCTGCCTGAGTAAAAAGCACAAGTGTGTATATTGCAGATCATGAAGGCGGGTGAGTCCGTGTATTTGTGCACATCTCAGCATGAGATAAGATTTCTGCCCTTCATACTCTCATTCTAAACATAGTCAGGGTTCCAAAACATTTAAACAAACTTCCAGTGTTGGAAGAAACTGGAAACAGCCACCAGGTACCCTTTTGTCAGCTAAAGTTGCCAAGAGGTCACCTTAAATTTGGTCTGACAAGCCTGAAATCTAATGAAGCATCTTAATGGAGCTTTTAGGTGCTTTCACCTGAGGCTCTAATTCAAGCTCCTGTGGAAGAACAGTATTTCAGGGATGTGAGAGCATCACTACGGCACCATTGAAGAAAAAGTTCTTCCAATTTTAATTTGGCACATATTTTCAGAAGAAGCGATGCACATGGAGCTACAGGACTTACTGAAAACTGGATTAATTAAGAAATAAAATTATCAAGGTCACCCATATGTTCAAAAACTTGAAAGTGAAGTTGTCCTGCCTTAATCTGAGATAGTTCTATGCAATTTTTCAAAGGTAGAAAGAAATTACAGTAGCAATAATTTACACTCATCTGAATCTTTATTAATGGTTAGAATTTCAAGCTGGTAAGAAACACCCAGCAGAAGCAGTTACTGAGTTAATCAAGTTATTCCTACAGTTTGGAAATCCTGGTAATAACCTATTCATTTATTTCCCTAACAGAATTTTTGCCACAATGTCGGAACATATTAATAGCAGAGCGAATTGACTGCATCCCGGATCAAATAGCAACAAAGGTCTGAAAACATTCTAGCAAAAAATAGAAAGTAAGCTTTATCCTGTAAAGCCTCATGATTAATTGTGAAAGTTCCACTTGTCTCTGTCAGTTGTTTTCTTAACTTTTTTTAAATCTGTGATCACCTCAGCACTTTTCAGGGTGTGAAACTCCTGTACAACCCATGTCAGCCCATTGACAGAAAGTCTGTTTTTTCACGCCACTGTAGCGGTTTGTTGTCAAAGGTTGAAGACCACTTCCAATATATGCCCTAGCAGTTTGATTTTGGGATAGGTGGAAAAAAACAATTAGTGAGACCTCAAGGAGTTAAAAAAGTTACTCTTTTAACAGCTTCTCCTGAACAGGTTTTGGGGTTTTGTCTGATGATCGAGTATTAGCATTTATAATAGTTCAGAAATAACAGGTGGAGATGAGCTTCACCAGCTGCACAAGACATTTATAAGAGACACTGGTCACAGTTTCCTTTCAGAACCAATATGAATCTCAGTGTCTTCTTTTCTCAGTTGTGGTGTCTTATCTGGGAGAGAGCAAAACTTAGATATGACCTTTTGGCTTAAAAACCTGTGAGTTCCTTCCTTGTGAAGAGTATCAACTTAATTTTTCAGTGTTTTCACATTCAGAACATTTTTGTAGTCATTGGTTTTCAAAGGCCATTATTTATTTTTTTTAATTGTCATTGTTATTTTTCATCTTTATAATGAATGGTCTCATTTTCTGATGGAATCTGGTCAATGCCTGGCATCTTTCTTCTGTTTGAGGGGGGCAGCTTTGGAGAAAAAGTAGTGAATATATTATGATGTGTGATGTTTATGTCATTCTCAGAGGTATAAAAAATTATTAACCAGCTGTCTCAATCTCTGAGGAAATTCCCAGTCTAATTCCAGAAGTGACAGTTGTTAAAGCTTCTGTCATGCCGTGGGTTTTGTTATGATATATAGTTCAACAAAGTCCTGTGGGCGAACAAGTTAGTGAAGGCTCCAGTCACAGCCTGTTCCTCTACTCTTTTGTTCCTTCACCCCCCCAGGAGCAAACACACCATGGTAGGAGCAGTCATGCAGATCACTTTAATTACTACCTTGGAACCAGTCACCCCACATTAAGTGCTGCACTCATCATGCAGTGAGGGAAATAGTTTTGCTCTGTTTGCAACTGGAAGCATTATTGTAAGTCTGCCCTTGCTTTTTTTGCCATCGCTGATTAGAAATAATTAAAAAAAAAATCCTATTATAGATGCCAGCAGAAAAGTAGGGCCAGATGCAGATTTGAATACTGGGCTACCTGCTCTGGAATTGGAGGTAAAATAAATGGTTCCTGAATCTGTTCATTCCTTAGTGAAGATGAGGCAGCAGATTTCACAGATTAGAGATAATTATCACCTTTAGCCTGTGCCCTAATGGAAGTTATAAGGTGCATGCCTGACAGAAACCAGAATCTCACCCCAGTGCATCCATCCATTCATTCATTCATTCATTCATTCATTCATTCATTCATTCATTCATTCATTCATTCATTCATTCATTCCTGTATACATTTTTCCTGGATCCATTTTGATTGTCCTACTTAAGCTATTCTGATACAGCAACCAGCAAAGCTGTAAAACGGCAGGCACCCACTTAGAACAACATAACTCTTCTGTAATGGTTTCCATTAGTGGTTTTCAGAATAAATAGCAGCTGGGAAAATTATGATTTGCCTAAGCTCATGTAAGCAGGTTAGTGTCTGTCTTGATTTCCGAATTCACTGAAGGTGTCCAAGAGGAAGCCAGGAAATGAGTGGAATTACAGAGGATAAAAGTATGGAAAGCAAATCGATATTTATTAACCGATCACAGGGCTGATGAAGATAGACATGATGAAACGACATGGGTACTTATTAACTATTCACTGATGTGGAAAATTGCCATGAAGTTTGATTAGACAATGAGAATGCACTAGTAAAAAATAAACTACCATAAGCAGATCTAATGTAGTCCATTACTGGACCAAAACCTCTGAAAGTCCAGGGAAAAGGTGTATTTTTGATATTGGTTTTGTTTCTGTGTGGTTTTTTCCCAGAATATCCTGCTGGCTGATGTTTGTTTGAGTGGACATAAAAGAAATATTTTAGTTCATACAAAGACAAGCTATTCTTTCAATCCATGGTGCTCAGTTCAGTGTTTTGATGCCAACTCATCCTGTATCCGAGCATAAACTGTTTCCTGGTATCCAGGATTATTTCTAATTAAGTTTTTACTTTCTCTTTGGCTTTATTGGGTATCGGTACCTATTATGCTGGCATTATAGCTCAGAGGCTGTGATCAGCTTTCATCTTTATTTTCACTAAATGATAGCTTTTATAACAGTGTCTCCAGTGCCTTTGGATGAACCCTGTTCCTTTCCCATGTCAGGCGTAACTGATCTTGCACTTTTGTGTTTAATTCTTTATGCAGCAAGCCCATCGTGCCATGAAAATACAGAACTATAGCTTACAAATCCACTAGAATGAGATCTAGCTAGATCACTGGACTGTAAAGTAATTCCTGAAAATAGTCAACAAGTATTTTGGACCAGCTCCATCACTGTTCCAAGCTGCAGAATATTTTAAATAAGCATGGCACAAACACACAAGAAAACCCACTTGAGCACAATCAGATGATGGCAGAAACAGCTTCTGTTAGTGGGCAGGTGTGGAGGGAAAGGCCTTGAAGATCTGCATGTTGGATTTGGATACCTGAGATCCCTTATGGACACTGCCCTTTGCCCTCAGTGAAACTCGTGTTGCTGCTGCCCTTTGCCCTAAGTAATGAGTTGGGCTTTTAATGTGAGGAAACGTGTGGAAACTTAGTGATGTAGTACTCAAGTCTTATCTTCAAACATAAAACTCAGGCAAACAACACATGAACAAGTTAATTTCTAACAACAAAGCAAAGGTGCTGCAGCTTATTAGACTACTGATAGATAGTGTGAAGGTTGATGCCACTACACTTAGATATAGGTTTTGAACAATGTATTTATTTGCTTGGGGTTTTTTAAAAACAAAGTTGATTGATCTTGATTTGAGGTTCCACAGAAGCAATTTGAACGCTTCCAATATTGTAAAATTACATAAAATTTTAGATATTATACACAATGATCAATTATGCAGATGTAGATGCTAAAACAGATGTTTACCAGATATTAAGCCAACTATAACTTTTATCCCCTCTCCAGTGCATGTGACTTCTGGTCAGACTACACTGCATCTGTCACAGCTCAAATGTTGCAATACTTTTTTTCAAATGTTCATTTTGCCTGTGGATCTTGTGGTTTTAAGAATAAATGTCTAGTAAGCCAGTTTCTACTTTGAATCCCCCCCCAAATCCTTTCTATTTGTTTATTCTGTGCCATTGAATTCACACAACAAAGTTTCAGGGAAGGATTTAATCTGATTGTAGATATTTTTAAGGTTTCTGGTGTTTGGGGTAAAACACACTCCACATGTGTTTTAACTCTTTTAGTAGAGAGGATTTATTTGTATAAAATCAGTTCATTTATACCCCTTGTGAATCAGAGCACCTGCACCCTGTGTGGTTGCTGCTGGAGTCCTCAGAGTGATACCAGCGTGCCCTGGTGTTTTTTCTCTTCAAACCGTGGGTACAAAGTGGATGGTTCAACAAGAACAACTCAGGCAGGTAAGCTGCAGGCTGAGCTCCCCAAGTTAGTCATGCGCAGACATTCAATTCAACACAACATTGCAACGTGAGGTTTTTTTCTCCCAAGGATTCGAGACTACATTAACAAGGCTGCCATCACCTTCCCTCTTTGGAAATGATATCAACACTGTCCTCCTTACGGGAGAGTATCAGACACCAAATCGCTTCCGGTTCAAGGTTTTGTATTTCTTTTTTCTTTATTTTTTATATTTTTTCCTATGCTATGCTGTGTTAGGCTTCATGTTCTATGCAAGATTTTAGACTGGCTGTTACTGTGCCATGAAGTTAGGAGGGTTGGATTAATCCCTCTCATGACTCCCACTGAAGAGCTTGGCTCCTTTCTTTGTCCTATCTGCTGCTGCAATGCATCAGGTTAATGAGCATTCAGCACAGTGGGATTTCTGCATGAAAAAATTGCTGAGACCTTTGAAAAGCTCAGCTCTTATATTTTCTACCTTTTTTCCTCCTCATCAGAAAAAATTTGGGGGTAAAAGTGTTAGTTTTTATTTATGGCCTGGCCATATCTCTCAATCATTTTGACAGACATTAGGTCTTCTAATGGTTTCTTCTTTCTATGGAAAACTCAACAGCCCCTGCCATGAAGGCGGGGTAATGATGGGTTCTGGGACTGAGCAGAAGCTTGTTCTGTGCAAGGCCTTCCTCTTGTGGTGGGTTCCTGCTGAGCCAGGGAAACACAGGGTCAAATACTGTGAGGGAAATGGCTAAAAATGAGTGATTAAAGTTGGAAGTGATTAACAGTGAAGGCAGAAGAGGAGACTAGAATAGGAATGGGAAAATCCTAAATCAGAACTATGTATTACTGATAGAAAATGTTTTAATTAGGCACTAGTTTTTAAAGGCCCAACACCTCTGTTGATTAAATATGTGCAGATCATTGATCCTAATACACAAAGATTTGAAGTCCCTCATGAGCATGTGCGATCTTTCACTGGATCTGCAGCCACCAATTTAAACTACAAACTGGATGTGAAGCCGAATCCCTTTGGCATCGTGGTGACCAGAGTGAGCAACGGCAGGGTGCTGTAAGTAACACTTGTGCTTTTCCTGATTGACATGAATGTCATTGGTTTTCTCTGAAAGCCCATGTTGACACACAAGCAATTTATTTCCAAGATGACATGTGAGGGGTCCTCTTAGACATGTAATCTTTTCTTCTTTTAACTGATAGATATTCTGCAAGGACTTCTGTGTGGAATACAAGAGCTCTTGATCCCTAAGTGTAAAAAATCAAGCAAGAAAGGGAAGAGACCAGCATGGCTGAGTAATGACCATCTGGTCAAGCTAAGAATGAGATGCACAGGCAGTGTAAACAGGGATGGGTATCCTGGGAAGAGTACAGAGACGCTGCTTGATTGTGTAGGCATGAGGTCAGGAAGGCCAAGGCATGGTTGGAGCTGAACTTGGCATGGGACACAAAAAATAACAAGGGCTTCTACAGGTACATCAATGAAAAAAGGAAGGTGAAATAAAGCATACCCCCCCGAAGAACAAGAATAGGGAGCTAGTAGCAACAGATGAAGAGAAGGCTGAGGTTCTCAATGACTTTTTTTTCATAAGTCTTCACTTGCAACCTCTCTCCCACAGCTTCCCAAGTAAAAAAAC
>JANIJG010007540.1:0-10320 GCA_024611175.1 Megaceryle torquata
TTAGAACACTGGTTGAGAAAGTCCCTTGGGGTACAGTCCTAGAGGGCAAAGGGGTCCAGGAAGGCTGGACTTTTTTTCAAGAAGGAACTCTTAAAGGCTCAGGAGCTGTCTGTCCTCATGTGTCATAAGACAAACTGGCAGGGAAAATGACCGGCCTGGCTGAACAGATTGCTTTTGCTGGGACTTAGGAGAAAGAGGAGAGTCTACCACCTTTGGAAGGGGCAGGCTACTCAAGAAGAGTATAGGGATTTAGTTAAGTTGTGTAGAAAGAACATTAGAGGGTCAAAAGCTCAGCTAGAACTCAGCCTGGCCACTGCTGTAAGAGATAATAAAGTGTTTTTACAAATATATAAACAACAAAAAAAGAACCAGGGAGAATCTCCACCCTTTATTGGATGCGAGGGGGACCATTGTTACCAAGGATGAGGAAAAAGCTGAGGTACTTAATGCTGCCTTTACCTCAGTCTTTAATAGTCAGACCAGTTATCCTCATGGTTTTCAGTCCTCTGAGCTGGAAGATAGGATGGAGATCAGCATAATCCCCTCACAATCCAGGAAATAGTAGTGAAAGATCTGCTAAGCCAACTGCACACTGATAAGTCTATGGGGGTGGATGGGATTCACCCAAGCAGTGTGCCCAGGTGGTCAAGAAGGCCAACGGCATCCTGGCCTGTATCAGACACTGTGTGACCAGCAGGAGTGGGGAGGTGATCGTGCCCCTGTACTTGGCACTCATGAGACTGCACCTTGAGTACTGTGTCCAGTTTGGGGCACCAAAGTACAAGGACACTGAGGTGCTGGAGCAGGTCCAGAGAAGGGCAATGAAGCTGGTGAGGGGTCTGGAAAGCATGCTTATGAGGAGAGGCTGAGGAAACTGGGGTTGTTTAGTCCAGAGAAGTGGAGACTGAGAGGAGACCTTATTACTCTGCACAACTACCTAAAAGGAGGTTGTAGCGAGGCTGGTGTTGGTCTCTTCTCCCAAATTACTAATGATAAAAGAGAGGAAATGGCCTCAAGTTGCATCAGGGGAGGTTTAGATTAGATATTAGGAAGAAATTCTTCATTGAGAGTGTGGTTGGGCACTGGACCAGGCTGCCCAGGGAGGTAGTGGAGTCATCATCCCTGGAGGTGTTTAAAAAACAAGTGGACATAGCACTTGAGGCTGTGGTCTAATGGATAGATGGATAGATGGATGTTAGGATGAAGGTTGGACTTGATGATCCTAGAGGTCCTTTCCAACCCTAAAGATTCTATGATTTTTATAAGCATACTTTCATATCCTATAGGAGTTTCAATGTAAACATGAAGAAATTCTATCCTTTTGTTATCACACATGTATACTGAGATAGTATAGGCTAAATTCAGCATATTTAGCTCATTATAAGAGTTTCTTATTAAGTTGCCAGCTCTGGTCTCTGTTAGGTCAGACAGAAAACAATTACACTCCTCCACTGGGATATGAGCTCAGCTGTTATGACTGCCATCACAACAGCAAGCTAGCCAAAGTTTCAGAGCTGCCCAAATAAAAATGTCTGCCTGATTTGATAATAGTAGTCTCCAAATTGTCTCCCCTTTAGCTTAAGGAAACTGGCCAGGTCTGAGAAACACTGAGGATGCAATTTGTCAGTGGAGTAATAAAAATGAAAGACTACAGAGACTATTCTAAGTGCCCTGTCTTTTAGCAGAATGCTGGCTATGGAATTAAGACCAACAAGAGTATAATTGTTAAAAATGTACAGAATAATATGATTTGAAATGGAGCTTGTCTATTAGTAGGACAAGAATATTATTTTAAAGACAGCTTAATCAGCTGTCGTGACAGCAAAATATTGTACTATATCATCATGGGATTGTCTACAGCAGATATTATTATTGCTAAGGAATACATCAACAGAACAGGGTGTAGTAAGGGTGTGGAGAAAAAGAGGAGTGTAATACTAGTGGGACTGAGAAAATGTGTCATCCGCTGTCGCATACAAAAAGGTCACTGAGAGACAGGCCTGAAAAGCTCTGAGATGAAGTGTAGAGACAAGCAGAGAGTTTGCTATGCTGAGCCATAAATCTAGACTGGGTCTTGTGTCGTGTCAGAAGCCACTATGATTTGTTTTCTTTTGTAGTCTGTAAAATGAAAAAAATAGGCCAGCATAGAGCCTGAAAGCCATGGGGAACATGTAATTGTTTCTATGGTTAACAAAAATTAAAAATATAGCAAATAGACCTAACATTCACTATTCTGTTCAATATTTGAAATTAAAACTGAACTGTAACCTGTACACAAATTTCATTCATTGTGCACCATGGTAGAGCCTTGACAAAGAGAAGTCTGCGAATGGAGGCAAGGAGGGCTTGTACCTTCTAAACTTTAAAAAAGCTATCTGAAAACTTGTAGCTAAAAAAAAAAAAAAAAAAAAAAGAAAAAAAACCCAGTAGTAAGTTTGGTTTGAGGAATTTCTCTCCTACAGTACTGGGAAAGGAATATGAGGATTAGAGTTGGTATGGATTCTTACAGTGGCTATACTAGAGGGGAAAGAGCAGGGTTCCCTTGGGGGTGGACAACCAAACCCCAAAATCTGTTGTGGAAATGCTTCTGATGGAGTGAGTATACTGACTTTTTACATGTGGCACAAAAGGAAGGAAATGGATCTGCCTCTCCAAAAGATGCTTAGCACCAAAGCTGTAGATCCCTGGCCACTGCAGAAGGCACTGACCCTTAATGCACCCTGACAAGCTCCTTAGAAAGGAGGTGAAACTTTTAGGAACATCATGCTTCTGGGAATGTGAGTAAGCTAATGCCTTTAAGCAACAATTTCTGGGAGATAAGAAACTGAGGTCAATTGCCTTGTTTGCCATGTAAAGTTGTAACATTCCATGCCCCAGTGCAAGTCTTGAGTCAGGATTCTTCAGCTGCTTTAATTCAGCCAACTTGTTACAATGGCTAATTGTTTTCTTACATTTTAATTGATTTTTTTACTGCATCAGTTGCAGCAGGCGCTGCCTCTTCATTGTATTTTCATGCTTTTACAAAGCTATGTTGACGCTTAAGGAATATTTTAAGAAACAAAGTTTTTTGTCTTTTGAGCTACAAAAACTTAAATGCTGCTTGCAAAGGAGTTTTCGGAAAAACTAACATTTTTCCAATCTGGGAAAGCACTTTTGATATTACGAGGATTTTTTTTTCTTTTTCTTTTAGGTGCTGATTTTGTTTTCTTTTTCCTTCTTTAAGATCAATGTCAAATCAGTTCTCTTTCAAAGACTGAGGCTGCTGAAGAAGCTTCCTTTGGAGTCTCACAGCTGATGAGTGTGAGCTATCCATCACTGTGAAGGAATGTCAGTTAGGACACCTTGTGTTCAAGGTACCAAACTTAAAATTGCAGTTGGCAAAACTGAGTAGTATATGGAATATTTAATTGAAAAATCTGAAAAATCCCAACCCATTTCAAAGTGTCCATCCCCTGGGATGAAATCAGTTCATACTAGAGTCTACAAGACCAAATATTGAGGAGCTCTACTATTAAAGCATGACAAGAAGGGAAGGTTACTTACTAGTAACAGGAGTTAGGAAAGATGCAGAGCTGACATACATATACATTTCCAGTGTTAAGTGTTCATATGCTCTGTCACACCAGACCACAAATCTTTTACTTTTGGTGGATCTGGAAAGGGCATTTATTCACCCTTTCCAATGTGTCGGTCTTTGTGCATTCAAAGGGAAGAAAACTCTTCTCACTGAAGATGGTGTGATAAGACCAACATGGCTGGATTTGCCTGGAACAGCTGTGGCCTCCTGGCCTGCATGAGGCTTCCACGAACAGGCATTCCAGCAACTTAAATTCTTGATCCTTTCTCATTATGGATTTAAAGCAGTCATGAATGGCCAGCCTTCTGAATACATCCCTCTCTTTTAACATATCATGTATGCAACAGGAAGATGGAAACAGGCCTTCAAAGTGCGCCTTTCACGCTGTTGCAAAGGCCAAGAATGTAGACAAGAGAGAAGAAATTAATTTGTTCATGAGCTGAAAGCTCCTTGTACCTAAGTGTTCTCCATCTCGAGAAGTTTGCCAGGAGCAGCTGAAATGGTTTTACACATCCCACTTAATATGCCCCAGAGAGGGGACTATCTGGACATGCTGTCTCCTAGTACTGCAAAGAAAAGAAATTTTTTGTTCTGGACACATGGGGTTGCCACACTGATTGTGCCTGAGTGATCAGATGAATGGAGAAAATTTATAAAGCCCCCCAATTCCTTTGGAAGAAGACAATGATCAGAACTTTGAGAGCTGAATCCTTGCTTTTTCTCCTCTGCTGATTGTGTTTACGAGCAGTGTCCAATTCTTACCCAGCTTAAGTCTGTGCAATGAAGGACAAAAGAATACAGAAAAGAGTAAATCTTTGTGTTATGCAGAGCACCAGTCTAATCCTTGGCATGAACAAGAGCTGAAATTGTTCCAGTTTATGCTGGTTGTCTTCTATTCATAGGTGCATTGGGTGATGAAGGAATATCTGATCCCAGTTACTTTGGATGTCTCCCATATATGAACTAGAATATAGAATATAGAAGCTGTTATGATGGTTTGTTTCTCCAAAGGGAATCCTTTCCTGATAGTTTTAGGGCTGCTTTGTAAGTGAATAAGAATGAGCTGGATTCAAATATTGAGCAATAAATCCTCTTCTTCCTCGAAACATTGTCCCCTTCAATATTCTTTAATTGAGTCTGATGTTTTGCAGTTTTGATTACAGAATTTTAACTCTTGAGTAGACCAGTTACATATTCAGTCACTCCTAAATAGTAAGTATCAGTAATGCTGGTAGGTGACATGTCACTACACTGAAATGCTTTCCTATCTGCAAAAAAATATTGTTCTTGCCCACATTTCCTGAGGAACTGAAGGGCCTAAGAGAGTGATTTTTTTTTCATACCATTGCATACAGCCTATTACCATAACATTTGAACTAAGATGCATATTTTTACACCTTAATTCAGATTTCTACTGTTTTAAGCCTCATTTTTCCGAACATGGTTGGACTTCTATACATTGACAAATGGGTAGGATTGTTTCTGTTATCAGGCTAACACTTTAAATAGAAAATTTAATTGACTGTATGCTTGCATTCTAAATATCTAGCTATTTTTGAAGGAGCTTGTACTTGCATCAGAAATGCTAGATCCTGAGAAAAGGTGTTACAAACAAGTAAAAGTGTTATGCTGGACCTTGTTCTCACCAGCAGGGAAGGGCTGGTGACCATCGTGAGGCTCGGGGATAACCTTGGCTGTAGTGACCACAAAGTGATAGAATTTAAGATCCTCAGGGCAACTAGGAGGACATATTCCAAGCTTTCAACCATGGACTTTAAACATGCTGACTTTGATCGCTTCAGGGATCTGCTGGTCAAAGTACCGTGGGACAAAGCCCTAGAGGGAAGAGGGGCCCAGGACAGCTGGTCTGTATTCAAGGATCACCTTCTCTGTGTCCAAGAGCAGAGTGTACTAACAAAGAGGAAGGCAGGAAATAATGCTAGGAAACCAGCTTGGATGAGCAAGGAGCTCCTGGATACACTGTCATACAAAAAGAAACTTTACAAGGAGTAGAAGAAATGACAGATAGAATGGGGGTATATAAGGAAGCTGCCTGAGCAGCAAGAGACCTGGTTAGAAAAGCTAAAGCTGAGTTAGAATTAAATCTAGCCAGGGAAATCAAGGTCAACAGCAAAAACTTCTATAGGTATATTAATGGTAAGAAGAAGACTAGGGAAGGTGTGGGCCCTCTCAGAAAGGAAATGGGTAAACTGGTGACAAGTGATGCTGAGAAGGATGAGGTTCTCAATGACTTCTTTTCCTCAGTCTTCACGGGCAAGGGCTCCAGCCACACTCCTGGAGTCACAGAAGGTAATGGCAGGGGTTGGGTGAAAGGACTGCCCATTGTAAGTGAAGATCAGGTTTGTGACCATCTGATGAACCTGAAAGTGCACAAGTCCATGGGACCCAATGGGATACACCCACGGGTACTGAGGGAACTGGTGCATGAGGCTGCTAAACCACTCTCTATCATATTCCAAAAGTCACGGCAGTCCAGTGAAGTCTCCACTGACTGGAAGAGGGGAAACAGAATCCCCATATTCAAAAAGGAAAAGAAGGATGAACCAGGGAACTATGGGCCAGGCAGTCTCACCTTTGTGCCTGGTAAGATCACGGAGCAGATCCTCCTGGAGGTCCTGCTGAGGCAGAATAACGAAGAGGTGATTTGGCACAATCATCATGGCTTCACCAAGGGCAAATCGTGCCTGACAAACCTGGTGGCCTTCTATGAGAAGGTCACAACATCAATAGCCAAGGAAAGAGCAACCAACATCATTTAGCTGGACCTGAGCAAAGCCTTTGACACTGTCCCACATGACATCCTGGTCTCCAAGCTGATAAAATATGGGTTTGATGGAAGGACAATTCAGTGGATAAAGAACTGGCTTGACGGGCACACCCAAAGAGTGGCTGTCAATGGGTCTGTGTCCAATTCGAGGCCAATGACAAGTGGAGTCCCTCAAGGATCAGTACTGGCACCGGTCCTGTTTAACATCATCAACAACATGGACAGTGGCATTGAGTGCACCCTCAGCAAGTTTGCCAATGATACCAAGCTCTGTGGGGTGGCTGACACGCCAGAGGGAAGGGATGCCATCCCAAGGGACCTAACAGGCTGGAGACGTGGGCCCATGCCAACCTCATGAAGTTCAACACGACCAAGTGCAAGGTCCTCCAGCTGGGTCGGGGCAATCCTAAGCACCAATATAGGCTGGGCAGTGACTGGCTCGAGAGCAGCCCTGAAGAAAAGGACTTGGGGTAATGGTCAACATGATGCTCAACATGAGCCATTGGTGTGTTCTTGCAGCCCAGAGGGCCAATCGTATCCTGGGCTGCATCAGGAGAAGCATGACTGATGGAAGTGATTCTCCCCCTCTACTCCACTCTGATGAGACCCCATCTGAAGTACTGAGTCCAGTTCTGGAGCCCCTATTGCAAGAAAGATATGGAATGTGTCCAGAGAAGGGCCATGACAATGATCAAGGGCTGGAGCAACTCTGACAGGCTGAGAGAGTTGGGGTGGTTCAGTCTGGAGAAAAGAAGGGTCTGGGGAGACCTTATTGTGGCCTCTCAGTATCTTAAGGGGCCTACAAGAAAGCTGGTGATGGACTTTTTAGGATGTCAGGCAATTATAGGACTAGAGGGAATGGACTAAAACTAGAGATGGGTCAATTCAGAGTGGAGGTTAGGAAGAAGTTTTTCACCATGAGGGTGGTGAGGCACTGGACCAGGTTTCCCAGAGAGGTGGTGGAAGCCCCATCCCTGGAAATTTTTGAGGCCAGGCTGGATGGGGCTCTGAGCAACCTGATCTAGTGGGAGATGTCCCTGCCCATGGCAGGGGGGTTGGAACTGGATGATCTTTAAGGTCCCTTCCAGCCCTGACAATTCTATGATTCTAAATAAAACAACATAAAAAGAGAATATTTGAGTAGGTAAAACCCTACTGAGAATTATGTTGCAGGAGAAAACTACGTTAACACAGTTTGACCTTAAATTTTATATATTGCTTGAAAGTCATTTAAAGTGCTTTGGGTATTAAATGCTCCTCCTAAGGTTAGAGAAGTGAGCAAAATGTTGCAATGATTCCCAGATCACTATTCTTTCCTTGCCAAGCAAGGAGAAAATAAATCTCTTCTCCTCTACCTGGGTCTATGTTTGTACTTGATTATTAAATCTATAAATGAAACTGCAGTACTTTGAAACCATTAAGAAGTATTTAAATGGAAGAGGAGAAATAATAAACTCAGTCTAATTTCAGTTGATTCACTTATCACTAAAAGCTATATAATGTAACATCTTGTTAACCATGGTCTATGTTCAACACAATTTTTAGTTTTTTCTATTCCCTGTAGACACTAAAATGTCAGCAGAGAATTGAAACAACAGAAGCACTGAACCAAAATGCTAAAACTCCTTCTATCCTACCTTCCTGTGCATCTTATTTAAACTCTTCTCTCAGTGCTCTTCAATGTTGACTATTTCCCCATTCCCAAATAAAATGCCTCAGTTCAGACATCTCTTATTTTTTTGATTTAGCTTCTTTATATCCATATAAGCATTTTTCAAGAACTTCTATGTGTTAAGCTATACTAAAATTAGAGCCACTACTTATTTCACCAAATTTAGCTGAAAAGAGCATGTCTAATTAATTGGTATGTCTTCATGATTTCTTTAAAAACTAGTAGACTCTATATCACCATCTGAGAATCACTTCAAAGACCTTAGTAATTTTCCATCAAAATAACAGAAGCTGCAAGGACTTTTGCTGAACTAACAAGATTGGAACAAGGAGGTAAGAATTAAAGCATTAACTTGCTATAGTAAAAATAAATGCAATCTTCTTGTAAAGGTAAAGATGCTACTAAAACAAAATTTCCCCAAATTCCATATATGCATTATATGTTAAACTAAAACTCCCACTGATATGACAGAGAGCAGAGAAGAGCAGAGCAGGAAAAAGGGACCATCTAATACCAATAATCTTGACGGTTACAGGGGTAACCTCTTATCCAGGAACACAGAGAGGACAGATCTTTGTTATTACAGATGTTTCATTTCTTTCAGATTGTGTGGTAGCCAAACATTCCTAGGACCTCCTCAGATATGTAATTAGCTACCTGTGTGGTCTCTGTGAGATCTGTAAGTTTTTCAGTTCGCTGGTTAAAGTAAATACAAATTTTTTCATACATTCATACACAGAGAGGAAGCTTTGGTTTAATTCAATTCAATGCAGTGTCAAAAATCTAAACAATATTTGGAGAGATATTTGAGTTATTTGGACTGAAAACACTAAGTCACGAAACAGCAGGGTAAGAAATCTGAAGACAACACAATACTAACATCTGACTTGTGGCCCAAAAAGCAACCCAAACCTGCTTCCTGAAAGTGGGATGTGTCCAGGCTCAAAGGGTCCCCACAATAGTGTCCAGCTCTCACCCCTTGTTGGCTGGCATGGCACAGACACATGAAGGTAAACCCAAAAGTGTAGGTGTCACCAAACCCATCCTTCCCTGACTGCACAGGCGGTATAATGCTGTCAAAAATGCAGGACATACTGCAAACATAATTTAAGCTAGTTCCTGAACTGATCTCATGGCAGGATTGAGCACTGTATATACAGTACATTGATCCAGTTCCCATTTGTTTATTTGTTGTGTTCTGAGATTTCAAAATGGGTGGCCAAAACTGCTTCTTACAGACTTCTTGGAAGGCTACAGATTAGAAGAACTACGTGTCAAGACTTGCAACAAAAGCTACTCACTAGATTTACAGTCAAGCCCTGAGATTACAGAGGTGAGTTATTCCAGATGGGAAATCACAGAATGGTTTGGGTTGGAAGGGACCCTTCAAGGTCATCTAGTCCAACCCCCCCCCTGCCAGGGACCAGGGACAGCTTCAAACAGAGCAGGTTGCCCAGAGCCCCAGCCACCTCACCTGGAATAGTTCCAGGGATGGGGCATGTACCACCTTTCTGGGCAACCTGGGCCAGGGTCTCACAACCCTCAGTGTAAAAAATATCTTCCTTCTCTCTTGTCTAAATCTCCCTCCTTTTGTTTAAAAGCATCACCCTTTGTCTGATCACTACAGGCCCTGCTAAAAAAGTCTGCCCTCATCTTTCTGACAGGCCCCTTTAAGTACTGAAAGGCCACAATAAGGTCTCTCTAGACCACGTCACTAAGCGCCACATCCAATCTTTCCTTAAACATCTCCAGGCACAGTGACTCCACTACCTCCCTGGACAGTCCATTCCAGTCTCTAATCACCCCTTCCACGAAGAAGTGCTTCCTAATATCCAACCTAAACCTCCCCATGCAGAGCTTCAAGCCATGACCTCTCATTCTGTCACTAGCTGTCTGGGAGAAGAGCCTGATGCCCACCTGACTACAACTTCCTTTCAAGTAGCTGTAGAGTGTGACAAGGTCCCTCCCGCGTGTCCTCTTCTCCAAGATGAACAACCCCAGCTCCCTCAGCCTCTTCTTATAAGCCTTTCCCTCCAGTCCCTTCACCAGCCTCATCGTTCTCCTCTGGATCCGCTCCAGCACCTCAATATCCTTGAAGTGAGGGGCCCAGAACTGCACACACTACTCGAGGTGAGGCCTCACCAGTGCCGAGTACAGGGGGAGAATTACATCCCTGCTCCTGCTGGCCACACTGTTCCCGATACAAGCCAAGATGCCATTGGCCTTCTGTGCCACCTGGGCACACTGCTGACTCGTGTTCAGCCGGTAATCAACCAGTACTCC
>JANIJG010007541.1:0-48453 GCA_024611175.1 Megaceryle torquata
TATGCGTTCAAAGAGGAACAAGAACTGAGATACTTTTCTGTCACCATGAGGGCCAAAACCCGTTACCATGGCAACAAAAGGCAATCGTGAGTTTAAAAATCATGTCTAAATGGTAAAATGAGATACCTTAAAGAAACAGAAGGAATTTTTTTTTATTATTATTTTTTACTTCTCTGAAAGAGAAGCACAGTATTGTTACAACTTTGCATGATTACATTCTCAAAAAAACAGGACCTTTCTCTACCCAGTCTCAAAACTCCATCATTTGAAAATGTGCCAGAGTGCACAATGACGATTTTTCGTTTGTAATATGCAATGGGTTTTTTCTGTAACTCCACAGCATTTAGCTGCTGGTTCCTCTTAGGTCCACTTATTCTATTATTCACTTTTTCTGATGAAAAAATAAATTATTTCTTTTTCAGCAAACAGGGAAAGTCTCAATCTGACCATGGGATGCTTTCTGCCTTCCTACAGCAACAAGGATACCAGGAAAAGCTTAACAGAAAAGGGATTATAAAGAAGGGAAAACTGCAGATAATGGAGTTTAAGAAAATTAATTGGCAAGATTTCTCTTTTGTGCTGTCCTTATACATTACACAGTCTGAATGGCACTGTAGTGTCACATAGATCGTAAACCAATTAGGATGATATTTTAAACCCTGTAATTTCTGTAATTCCATCTGCTTTAGATGGTTTAATTAGTGAAAGTTACAAAAGCCAAATATATTTGAATATTTTGAAATCAAGCCCAAAGGCAAGAAATAAGAGTTACCGAAAACACTTGATGTGCAAGTGGGCATATTGCATGAGTATATGAAAAAGGGGAGGGGAAGGCTCTTTCTCTTTCTCTCTTTCTCTCTTTCTTTCTTGTTTGCTTGTTTGTTTTGTTTTGTTTTGAGGGGTTTTTGTTGGTTTGTTTTGTTGTTGTTTTTTTGAATGGAAGATGAGTTAACCAATATTTGTGGTGAAATCCCAGTTGTGCAGAATACAGTAGTAAAACCACCATGGACTCCAAAAGGGTAAGAGTTCCATCCCAAAAGATTACAATCTTTATTCCTAAAATATTTTTTTCTAGCAGGGATACAACTGCTTTCTTAACTACCTAGACCCCATCCTGCTCCTTCTGAATTCAGACTCCTCAGTGGGGACTCTGACCACACCCTTCATTTGCAGTGTGTAGCTGGGGTACTCTACAGTATTTCTGACTTTAAGGTGATGGAAGGAAAGACTGGTCAATGAGTATAACCTTCTATTTCCAGAAACTCTGTCCTGAAGCAATTATCCTTACCGCTTTATATCCTGAACCTTTGCCCAGAGAACTGCTGAATGTTTGGATTAAAAACTACTTCTCACTTAGCTGGTTGATTATACACAACGTATCCCTGTTCTGATCTTCTTAAAGTTTACTGTGGATCTGATTATGAGAAATTAAACCCCATCATTTTCTGGTGTGTTTCCAGATTGCTAACAGTAAATATTGGAACATAGAAAGCCACCGTGCTGGTGTCTTCACTCTTGCACATAGTCATAGAGGAGTCCATGAGAAGGATGATTTGCACGCAGGAGGGTTACACAAACAACCCATGAAATCACTTTAATGTACTGGAAAGAAGAATAATCTCTCTTTTTAGAAAGGAATTTATCAGAACTTTAAGAGTGTCTTAAACCAATTAAATGATTAGCACCGCACCATGTTTGTTTAGCGATGGTATTTCTCCTGCACAGCAGCTGTGCATTATTATGGACCACGAATAGCTTCAGTCACTGGTGACTGGCAGCAGCATACTGAAGACAGGGTGTGTGCTGTTGCAATGTCTGTCACCCTCTGATTGAGACACCGTAGGTGTCCAGGGCTGTCCTTTCTCACTCTGAAATATTCCCAGGTAAAGCTGTTACTCATAAAAAAGATGACTTGTCTTTCCACTTAACGGGAACACAATAATGGAAGTAAGCTATTAATTTATGGTACCTCCTACAGTTTAAACGAATCACTTTTGTTCTAGCTGTTGTGAGAAATGTCAAGTCAATGAAAATATCTAACATAACAACAATTGTCAAACAGTGGCAATGAAATGGAAAAATTAAGGGGAAGCAACAATTATATAACAGTGTTAAAAAAAAAAAAAAGGAAGGGGACTTATAAAATACCTGTGTCATTATAGGGTAACAGCTGTTTAGTGTAATTATCAGGAAAGGTTTTACTAATAAAATCAGACACATACTACTCACTTGCATATTTGGTTCTGTAGCCATTTGGAATATGGTACTTCTAGTTAAGAGGAGAGGAGAAATTCCCTACCCAAAACCTACACCCTTGGCTTCAATCAAAGTAATCTCAGAAGCAGCTGTAAAGATGGACACCTCCTGCTCCTGGGATTACCCAGCTGTTTGACCCTTGGTCTGTATATAATGCAGGCAGCCAGCTTGTTTTCCTTTCCACAGCCTAATAGTTGCATCCAAATGTCCTTGTGACAGCTGGCAATTGCTGCTGTAGGTGTGCCCATGAACATACACCTTTCCTCCCAGTTCACAACCCACTGCTAAAGGGTGGCCTGAGCTTGCTCTCAAAGTTGATGAGAACAACTGAGTCTTTCACTATTAACCCATTGCACATAAAGTGCTAAGCTGGCAGATCCTGGATAATAATTTGGGCAAGTACCAGTGAAATCCATAGCATCATTTTTCCAGGTAATCTCTTTGAGGCAATGTATTTGTGGTCATACGCTCTGTTAAATGAGCAAATTTGGGCAAACCATTGATACCTCATTGATAGTAAATTTTAAAAGAGGAAAGCACTACTGCTTATCATCTGAGCACCTCCTTCTACTTGGCAGCTCTGATTTCTGCACCCTTGTTTCCTATTTCTTTCTCCTTTGGACCTCATCAGCCCATTTAGGGATTAGTGCTTGCTCTTTGGTGCTCTATGACTCCACTGCAGGAGCATCAAGGATCTAGCCATACAGACAATGTTAGGCAATCTAGGAGCAATGAAAGTTCAAGATAAACATTTATTTCAGGACAAAGCAGAGGTAAAATATGGAAGATTAAAAAATCCAGAACCAGGGTCAAAAAGGGAAGAACTGAAGATTGATGTTGATTTAGAGTTATTACTGCAGAACAGTACTGTCCCATAAGGGTTAAAATTCTCTCCACAAGGATGTTATTTAGAAAAATCCAACCCATATCTCCCCACAGGCATAGCCAGCGGAATTAGAGGTCAACAAGATGCCTGATGCTCAGTGCTGGGAAACCAGCCTGTCATCTTCTGTGGAGGGATCATGGGCTGCACTGCACCAGCAGCCTCCTTGCTGTTCAGTGGCCCCGAGGCTCAGCTGCCCATCAGCTCCCACCGGCAAAGGGGTAGAGCACAGCTTGCTTTCCCCAATGTGAAGAGATGCAAAAAGACATCTCTCTACCAAATCCTACCAGACAGCTCTCCACAAACTCTCATTTCCCCTCTGAAAACAGCAGCACCCTGTGATATATTAGGTCCTAAAAATTCATCACAGGCCACAAAAATTCATCAGCAGCTCCTCTTTCCCCTGTAACCTGCAGCCTTTTGCCAGGTCTGCAGAGATGGCCTGCCACACAGGTTCTGCAGAGCTGCAATGGTTCTTTGGGTTCTGGGTAAGCTTCTGAAGAAGGTCTGTGCCCTCTGGGCATGGACAGCAGAAGCAGTTCCACCAAGTTATGGAGATGACATTGAGCCCTGGTGGTTTTTTGCAAGCCACCAGAACATTGAGAATATTTCCATTTGTTTCTTACACTATCCAAAATCATGACTGGAGAGTGGTTTACTGCCTTTACTAAATGTACTGTTGACCTCCAGCAGTAACTTTAGTCAGAAGTTGGGCCATTACATCTCATTACTGCCTTGTCCTGCTGCTTTCTCCCTCCAAAAAGCACCACTCAAGTTGCGGTCAACTTTTACTGACTTAGAGCTGCACTGCAATGTTTCTCACTCCACTGACCCTCAGAGAAGTACTTCATGTATCCCAAGGGACCATTTTCCTCAGGGTATTTCCCGTCAAGTATGCAGACAGCCCTTGTGCTCCTGCCTCCTCTGCTGCCTTTTGTATTGTGGTCTCCACTGCTAATCATGGCTGTGACATGGAGGTAAAAACAGCGATGATAAAATATTAAGAAGTAAAGCATTGCTAAGTCTGAGCCTTCAGCTGCAAAAGAAACTTAAAAGGAGCGTTGACTCAGCACTCTACTGCAGCAATTCCTTTTTTTTTTTTTTTAAATCCAATGCAGTTTATTTAAAAAGAAAAAAAAAAGGAGGGGGGGAGAAATGGCAATAGACTTATCAGTGAATTAGTCATGGCATATTTTGGCTCCTCTAAGACTGGCAAAGCTACAGAACTATACCTAATCCTGTTGCAGTCTTAAAATTAATATCTCATCCCACTCTCATTCTGTGCACTGGAGCATTCATTGTGGTTTTCCCTCCGTGGGAAAGACTACTAAGGTCAGAAACTGCACAATTCAAGGCACACACGGGTGTGAGCACCACTTGGGCTCACGTCTGGAAATGCACAAGCAGTCCAGAGGATGAGAGGTTCTTGTGACAGATCTCCAAAAGAGGGGCAGAACTTTGCTAGGGGGACATGGGTTGTCAACACCACAATCACGATCAGGCAAGAGCTCAGCATTTCTGGCACCATTTGCTGATGGTTGCCACCTTCTTTTCTCATTCGCTTCCCCTGCGAAGGCCAACTCTATCCTGTTCTGACAGCACAGCTGTGTTGGTCAGAGGTGCGATGAGATGTGTTCTCTGACAGCGTAAGCTGCCACCACCACGCTCTGGCATGTTATTTTTCTCCAGTTATCATTAACACTTAGAGTGAATAAACCTCTTAATGCAGATTGCCGCAAATCCCCATTTGTCTTCTGTTCTTTTAGGCGGAGAAACACAATATGTGTCTGCGCTGCAGTCACAACAAAGACGGCAAGTTCTACCCACGGTCCAAGCTAGTTTTAAACCAGCAGCCGTGTGGAGGCAGAGCCACCCTGCAGACGGCAAGAGACAGATCAGCTCCTGCTGAGCATCCCTGGATAGCACAAATAAAACCAGCCCAGGTACACCACAATCTCAGCAGCCACTCTTAGGCAGAAACACACTCAAGTGTGGCACAAGTCCCACCACAAAAATCACAAAAGTCTTCAGCTGAAGACATTCCTGTGAGTTTCTTGCCAATGACAAGATACTTGGGATTTCTCTCGAAATCCCAATACTTTTGAATCAGGCAATTGTGTCAGCAATTTCAGCCTCCAGTTTATAAAAATGAAAGTAAAAAGGAAATCTTCAGCCAGGAAAGAAGTCAGCAAGTGAGACCTCCGGTCTCAAAAATACAAAAAGCAGATGAAAAGACAAGCGTCTCTAGAGCTTTTTCTGAGGGCTGGGCACATGAGGTGCTGCTCATTGTGTGTTGAATTATTCTGTACTTCTAACAAGACTTCAACTGCTGGTCTCTGCAGTGAACACCAGTGGAAGTTTTTCCACGCTTTGTGCTTTTCCATACACTCAAAATTTTAGGAAATACATGTCTCTGAGAGTCCAAAACCCAGCTACACTAGCAATTTAGACTGCAGGGATTTTTAGATTTACTTCAGTGACAAGAGCATTTTAAGCTAACACACCTTGAGTGAACATCAAGTTCTTTTCCCACAACGCTGTTGTGATATTACTCCATTACCCAGTCAAAAGGAACAAGCACACAATATATTTAAGGTTATGTGATAAAGAAATAACAGGTATACCAGGACACAGGGCTTCCTGCCCACTTCATGGAAGAACCTTGTGTTCACCTGAGCTGCTGGTGGAAGGCATCACATGGAGATAGAGAAAGAAAAGAGGGTAAAAAAAAGCCGAAAAAAGCCAGACAACCAACAAACCAATGTGTACTTTCACTCCACGGGTCACTACAAAACGTAACGAGAAGGGGTGCAACAGTATTTGCAAATGAGCACATCACTAGAATAACTTAGGGGCAATAATTAACCACACAGGGATTACTGTAAACTGAATTCAGACCTTTCTGTACAGATATTGATCTACGTCTCCTTGACCGGAACAGACCAGAGTTAACTTTCAGTGTATTTTATGACTTTTCTTTCAGAGGGGAAAAGGGAAAAAGGCAGATGCTGAAGATATACTGCAGTTAACATGCACAAATAACATAATGCCAGTAAAAAAATAATTAACTGGTAGGGATTTAGTCTCATTATTATATTCTCTGTTGTGTAATGTAAACTATCCCTTTTAAGCTTTTTTGAAACAGCTCAGATAAATATAGATTTCTTTGCAAAAGTAAACAGGGCACTGTGAATTCAGCTTTTCCTTTTCTCCTTCCTCTCTTCTTTCCCTTCTGCTCCGTCACCACCACTTCCCCTTTCCTGTTTACAATTTCAACTGTATTTACTGATCATCAGCAAATGTGTAAACGATGTAGCCAGGATGGTTAACATTCTGTTTAGCCAAGATCTTCAACCTTGAGCTTGCAAATGTTTCTGTGAGCACTGGTGGCTAAAGACAGAGGTTTTCAATTAGAGCCGTGCAAGTGCTTAATGTGTGCATCTGTTCTGCAGAAAGGCTACACATCTTTAAAATTTTAACACAAGCATACTGACATTACAAAAGAAAATCAAACGTCATTGAGGAGCAAATGGTTAAAAAGGTTGCTGAGGTTCTTATTTGCATTTTTTGGATGGCTAATTAGGTCACAAGGGTTAATATGTTAAAGAATGGTCTGTCTATTGTTATGTTGGCTGTCAGAGCCTATCTCAATCAAGCATAACTACAGATTATGGGGCAGCTGTCTTTCATCAAAATCTGAGTCCTTGTTTAGTCTTGGTTCAAAAGGAAAAGCCTAATAGTTAATATTTTTAAATAATTTTGTTGCCTAAGTGCCAGTGTGAGTAAAAGTCACACCAAGGAAAATAAAAGCTTTCTTATGAAAAAAACAAGGAGCTTCTCTCAAATTTAAATTGTCAGTCTGATGTTTTCTACCTGAAAAAAGGTATGGTGATGTTGGCATAATTTTTTTTCCTCCAAAACAAACAAAACCTAGTCCAGTACCATCCTGTTTCAGGAACTTTCTCAATCTGAGCAACATTTTCTGAGGACTTTTGTCCCTTCAATATATTGAACTGGAACAAAAACACTATTGCAATGGGCATGTCCCCCTGCTATAGTGAACAATTACTTGGTAGTCTTGGTTATTTTAAGCGACATACCACTTTAAGCTTTTGCACCTGTTCTGCCCTCAATTTACAAATGTAAAAAGAATATAATTCACAATTGCACCATAAAAAAGGAAGCCATAAGTGATTTAAATGCATGTGTATGTTCTTTAGCAAACACAACATGCATTCTGCTATGTTTTTCCCATGTACTGGGAACAAAATCAGATGGAAAATCCGATGTACCAACCAGAGATTTCTCTTCCTCTCTCTCTTTATTCCCCTTGTAGAAGAAAGATTTCACTGTATGCATGAGTCTGTTTAAGAAGTAAACTGGTAGAGAAATCAAGTACATTCTCCTGCTTATTTCTTATACAGTAGAGGATTGAATAAAGCTGAGTGAGTACTTCACAGTTCTTAATTTATTTAACCAGTTTTGATGTCTGCTGTCTGCAATCTGTCCCAGAGAGACTTTTTTTTTTTTTTTTTTGGTTGTTCTTCTTAAAGAATTGGGAAAAAATGACACACAGGATTTTTCCCCTCTTTTTTTGTTAATACTACTTTAAAAACCCCACACATTTTTTACCCACTTCTGGTATTTTTCTCTGTTTCAGTTACCACAAATATTGGAGGAATTTTGTCAGCATTTCTGTTCCCAATCGAACATGGCTCATAAGCAATTTTGAACAGCCATCTGATATGTCAGTTTGGGCAGACTCAACTAGTTATTACTGGAAAACAACTTACTTGCTTAATGTGTCCCCATCACAGTGTTTCTCAGAGGTAGGATGCCAGTAAATTATTTCATTTAAGGGTTTTTTCATCCTAATATTTGCTTCAATATCACAATTCCTACAAATATGTCTGTTAGGAAACTCTTGTAGGAAATTTCTGTATGAATACATAAATAACCAATAAGATCACTTTGACATGTACTCAGTTCCCCTTGTAACATTCAATGCTGGGCAACAAATACACATTTTCTCAAGCATATCAGCACTACTACTTGCTTTTCCAGTTGTTACCACCAGGCTAGGCGGATGACATGCTTGCTGTGTTTTCCTCACACAGTTCTACAGCTCCACCAATGCTTCAGAAGAGTGGGCCACAGAACATTATAAAGTCCATGCTCTTATCTACCTATGAGCCTTACAGAAGAGCTACTATAGGGGCCGCTATTGTGGATTTTCTGGGTTTCCCCCCCAACTATATGAAATGTTCATCAAAACACAGAAGAAGACATCAAGAGAAATTCTGATGCATCTGAGAGTTGTTTTGCCTTGTTTTTTTTTGTTTGTTTTTTTTTTTTTCCCTACTGGCTATGTCTAATGTAAGACAACCTCTCTCTCTGTATTCCTCTCATTTAGTTTGCCCTGTATGTTTATGGAAGGGACAGTACTACAGAAACTGAGTTTTTGAGTTGAATCCTTAGATCTGTGATGTGGTGAGGTCTCCAAAGGTGTTTGGAAGGACACCATCGCCCACCAGTGATCTGCAACAGTTATAGACTATTCCCATATTTCAGAACTTTTGTTGGTCACTGAACAGACAGAAGAAACTCTGTTGTCTTAATTATGTCCCCATCTTTTGATATATAGCATAATTTCTGGGACTTTTTTTCACCTTCTTCCATTGAAACAATGGAGACTGGCCACAGCTATGAGCAGAATGGAGCCCTGGCCACTTACAGTCCTCTGAGAATCACATCTGATAATACCTATTGAAAGGACCAAACCCCCAAATCTCTTTTTTTCCTTTATTGTCATGGTTGTCAGTCTTCTTACTACTCGGTCTAAGTTTGCAGCAGTATCTCAGGAGTGTTTGGTGGTGTGTGACAATGCATGGAGCTCCCTATCGATCCTCCATCCCTTACAACAACTAATTATTGTGGCTAAACAGCTGAGGAACAGCAGTGCCCACACGCTCCTGTTGCTGCTCCACATTAGGAGCAGATCTAGTTAGCAAAACACGAGTGAGGCTTGCAGCTTAATGATGTAAAGCTTTGGGGAAAAGCCTGGATCTGCAAATTTCACTGACGTCTGCCTAAAGCTGCAATTGCATGGCAGCTTGGCAAGCCCTGGCTGAAAAACACGCTCCACCATCCACATTCCCCTGGACTTGACATCGTTCTCCAACAGAGGGGTGATCCTACACAACCTGCGGTGCTAAGGTACCTAAACAAAATAAATGGGGTTTCACCGGTAGGTCTGAGAGCTCTGCTTAGAGACACAGAGTGAGGATTCAGCATAATACAAAAAGAGCCAGCCAGAGAGGCAAGGGCAGGCAGCCCACAGCCCTGCCAACTGGCCACACGGATCCTCTCAGCGTGTCACCAAGCCATGACCCAGCCATATCTATGGGCTGCCTTACTTCTGGTCTGAAGGCCTGCACCAGCACCCTCAAAGAACAGAAAGTCCACAGCAGTTGAAAATTTAGAGAGGACAAACATATTTCCAGAAAGAAAACACGATGAGTGGCAGCACAGGAAGTTTAAAGCGGACATTCAGGACAACACACAGTGGGCACCAGCTTCCAGATGCCTCCCTGGGACATTTCAAAGCAAGCAAAAAACTGGTATCAGCACAGCTTTCAAGGGATGAAAAGAAAGGCAGGCAACATCATCCATTGTTTTCCTTTCCTCACTTTTCTCCCCATCTAGTAACCACCGAATTGCGGCAAAATGGGGGCGTCACGCCGGGATGCAGCAGGGCTGGAGGCTGCGGCATCCCAACCCACGCAGACTCTCCCATCCCTTCCCTCTGCTGTCCCCGGCTGCAGCTGGCACGGCAAATGGCCACTTTCTCACCACAGCAGTTGGTTTCTATTGTTTCTATCGGGCATCAATAGGCCTCTGCCTCTCCATTTTATCCCCGTAACAGCCAGCGCCCCAGCAAGCTGCTGCCCTGTTTGTCTCCACTCAGTCCCCTGGGACCAGGGTGGAGACTGCGGGGTTTTTTTCCTCAAGAAATGGCAGGTGCTTGCTCTTTGACAACATGAATTGAAGTCTAGCACAGCAGACGTACTGGGAAGAAAACAATCCTCACTCGGATTGTGCCTCCGGTGTGAAAGACAGGCACTTGCATTCAGTAGTTCCTGTCTGTTCTGGGCACTTCAGTGCCCTCATGTCAGGTAGGAGGAGGTACCACATCAGAAGGAAGCAATGCTAAGCCTGTAACCGCACAGACAGAACCAGTCCCCCCAGACTTTGGCTCTTCTTTCTCCCTACTCCTTCAATCCATTTTCAGGCTCTCTGCAGCTGTTTGACCTCTGCAGGGAGCCAAGCTAGGCCAGCCTGCTTGCCTCACTTTCTCCTTGCCTTTTTTTTCCCACCCTGTTTGTTCTCCACCCTTTCTGGTGATTCCTCCTCCTCCTTCCTGCCCCACAGCAGTAAAAGCCCCATTTTAAAAAGACCCACGATTGATGTTATGTTGTGGTGGTGTACGAGTGGGGTCTTGTTGGCAGGCAGGTCACTGCCTTCCTTCCTGTTACTCACTGCAGAAGCTGCTGAAAATACCCATATGACCACTTCAGCCTCTAAGAGCATTTGGTCCTGGTCCTGCTGGACGACAATCCCTGCAGCAGCTGTCCACCTTCTCCTACAGCTCCTGAGGATTGTCCTAGGGTTCTTTGCAGGACCATCCTTCTTATGCCCATAATTGCAGCAGAAACTCCAGTGGTCCCAAATGAGACACAAGGACTCACCGTTTGGGGCATAGGAGCCAGTGCTGCCAGTCTTTCTGATAGAGCCTAGTTGAAGACTGATGGAACCCTTCCATCTGATGTTTTTTTTCCTCTCCTTCAACATCCTACTTCTTCAGGAGTTCTGTGAGCCTGCCAGGAAGTAGGCTGACCTAGAGAGAGAAACAGATACATTTTTGGTGATGAAAAGGGAGCAAGAAAAGAGAGAGTTTCTCACTGGTAAGAAATATCCTTCACAGAACTGCATCAAATTTGGCAGCTCTGAGAAATCTCTCTGGATCTCCTCGCCCCATCATATGTCATGGCTAAATGATAAAATGCGCTGTTCTCTCACTAAACAAGAGTGGAAATATCCAGAAAGTAGGACATTGCTGTCTCCTGAGTGGCTCCACCTCTCAGCCAAAGGCCATGTGGGCTGCGGGGGAATTTTGTCACTGATATTAAAAAACGAGATGATCTCACTCTCCGTCATAAGAGTTGTGAGTAAAAACATTTGTGAAGTAAGGCAGACAGATGATAAATCAATACTATGGGAAAGGGCACGGGTCTCTTACACAGCAAAACCCCATCTTACAAAAAGCAAAGCTTTCCATGGTGAAGGAAAGCCTAGATGGTTAGGGCTGAGTACCTCTCGAGATACTTTTTCATATTTCAACAGGATTATATTGATCTTTTTCAGGGTCACTACTGCCAAGCACTGAAGTACCCACAACTAAAGAAGATTTTTTGAGATCAAAAAAGAAAATGAAAAATATAAGTAAAATGAAGTTCTGCTTAGGACTTTGATTCATGGGATAACTTCACATATTAGCAAACTATGTGTGTAGGTTCCCACGTACCATGTTGTCGAGGGTTCGGGTGTGTGAATACACACATTTTTAACTTTTCTGGTTGCCCTGCCGCTGGGGCCTCATGGTGGGGGAAGTCTCATGGCTCTGCTTTGGAAGGGCACTAAAGCACATGCAGCCCTAACAGCTCGAGAACTTCTACTGCAGCCAACTAAGATCATTATGTTCCCCTTGCTAGAGTTGCCTGTAAAGCTTTTATTAGAGGAGGCCCTACTCTATTTGACTCAAACAACCCATAAGATTTACATTTTTTTTCCCATAATTCCCATTTCTGCAAGAAACAGAAGGTAATTAGAGCCAAGATTACCACCTCTCCCCCTCCCAGATAAGTTCTTCCACCCCATCAAGTGTTATGCATATGCCCTACCCACCCCCAATATACACAACTCATTTTAGGAACATAGAAAAGGTCAATTTCTGTATTTTTATCTTTATTTAGTGAGCTATGGCACTGGCATTTCTCGTTTTTCCATGTAACTATGTAATACTTCACAATATGTCTTCTTTACACCACTGTGGTATTTTATCACAGTTATTTGATCAGATAGTGGATATTTCAGTAACTGTTTGCCTGCATTTTCTATAATTTCTATACTGTCCAAATAGGATCACCCAACTTGTGTTAATAATTACTCATTCCCACACAATGCTTAAGAGTGTAGCTCTGCTGAATCTTGTGCAAATTAGGAAATCAAAATGTAGAGAGTTTACATGGTTTGTAAGAGGGCTTCCCAAGTGAAGCCAAGCACAAAAAATGAACTGAATCCTTTCTGGATTTGTGACTTCTCCTGCAAGCACTGGGCCAGTCCAAAACAAATGAGCATAGGATTATCGCCAGAATGTATAGCATTAGAGAGCTGATGCTATTTTAAAAGTCACTTCAGATAAGGAAAAATATAACAGCCGGGTTTTGCAAATATGGCAGGTTCCCAAGAGGGGGCTGTGGCTGCTGATGCCACAACAGTTCATCAACTGGATAAGCGTATACTTCTGTCTCTGCTAACAAGTCATACAGCAGAATCAAGGCTGACATGTTTAACTACTTTTAATCTCTTTTCTAATAGGATTAAATCCATTATTCATAGAAATTTGCATATTTTGCAGTATGATGCAAAGGTGGGATTCTGCTTTATTCAATTACAATGCACGTCATATAGAAGGGACCATAGCCTACCCAGCTCCACCAATACACTCCTTTCTAGCCATGGATATTTTTCCATGTGTAAAGTTTTCTATGGAGGAAGTTTGGGCTAACTGTTCTTTCACTTATTCTGGCTACATATAATTACTTTACTGTAGAACTTAGGCAAATTTCTGTGGGCAGAATATGATCACAATATGATGAAATGTCAGAAAAGTTTTTTTTTTTCTAGACTTTTCTTCACATTCTGATATGTAACTTTTTCTAGGTTTGAGACAAAGAAGCTCACATTTCAAAGGTGTGTAAAAATTTTTACCAGACATGGAAAAAATGGATTTTTTTTAAGTGGGACTCTTTGGCACCTTTCCCCTCACCAAATTGAAATGTTAGCCTGTAGTTCATTAGAATTGTACCAACAGCATAGCTCTGGATGATCTGGAGTTGTTCTAAAAGGCAAAGTAAAACAAAAGTATGAAGAACCCTTTGTACAACATCCTTGTAAAAGTAGCATGATGCTTTTGAAGCAGTCCACATTATGCTAAGCCTCAGAACTACCAGCAATCTGCACCAAAACTGGAGAGTTAACTCAAAAAAAAAAAATCTCAAATCATATGCTTAAAAAATGGGAGATACTGGTAAATCGTGCCAGAAAGTTAAATCAGATGCAGCCTAAGTTGTTCAGTACAGTAGAATTCCCTCCTACGAAGAATCTACACCGAAAACCCATCAGTCATCTTCTTCACCTGCCGAAGGTGAATTCTCTCATAAATTTTAAATAATTAACAGTAAATTGTCCATATTTATCCTTCATTTTTACTAGTGCAAAAGAAGACAAAATAAATAATAATAATAATAATTAAAAAAAAAAAAAAAAGAGGGAAAAAAGATGAAAAAAATAACAACCCAAACAACAAAACCAAAGATCATTTAATCTGAAAAAAACCCTGATTACCTGCTGGTTCACAGTGATAAGCCTTAAACCTCAGAAAGAGAGAAAGAAATGGCGAGATTAAAAAGAAAGAGAGAAAGTCTCTTCATGAAAGTTATGAACCTCTTCCAGACCTTTTGCACCACCCAGGCACGAACTTCGCTGGGTGCCAGGGAGGGCTCGCTGAAATCCCTGGGTCGCAGTGACCTCTAGGGGTAAACTCTACATCTGCAGGATTCCCCAGGTTCGGGATGAAAAGGGGTTTTGTGCTACACAAAAGGAGTCTCCCGAGGATTTTTAATGAGGATCATCAAAAAATCCTCTATGAGGAGCTCACCAGGGTATCCAGATATATGAAATTGTGAATAAGTTTTTAGAATATGAACTTGACAAAAAAATGTTGATTCTCAGAAAACGAATGTAATGAACTAAGAACATGATTGCAGAGTGAAACAAAAACAAAACCCCAAAATCAAACAAATGCAAAAATTAAATAAATGAGTCAGACCTCTTGCCTATTGAACACATTGGTAAAACTCACACTCACCTTAGTGAGTAAAGGATGTGATGGGCGACTGCTGTCCATTCATTTATCCCTACCTAAAGGAACTCCAGCTACGGTCCTGCAAGAAAAACAATGCTTTTAAAAATAACTGCAATCCTCAGGATCTAAAAGCAAATGATTTTGGGGTCCTGTTCTGGGAGAGCCTGTTATTGCTTTAAAACATTGAGAATTGCAATCCCATTGACACAGAGACACCTGTCTCCTGCCAGACCAGCGTAAAAGGTCTGTAAGGCAGAGTAACATCTACGCAGGCAGGTTATGTTTTAGCACACTCCCCACTGCAGAAGGAATTAAAAGCTCAGTCCCTGTTATTTGTAAAAGTTGTGTAATTAATTTGTAACATGCATTAACAAGCTCCAGGGAACCAGAATGGATTAAGTTAGTGATTTTACTATTGTTCAACCCAGCTATACTCCAGTACTTAGGGAGAAGACAGGGGACTATAAACTGGAGATTTTAACTTCTAATTCCCACTTCCAGTCTTATGCCAGCTGCCACTGTGTCCAAACTCTGCCTTTCTGGCTATTCACAGGCTTATCCCCAGAGGTGGCCTAGCCTGTACTGGTATTTCAGAGGTGAACATTCATAGGGAGAGGGATAACATACAGAGAAACAATTTTATGGTGTTTTCATCAGACACAGAGGACTTTCTAATGCTAACAGAGATGGAGTGTAGCTGCATGCCTTCCCACCCTGGCAGAACCTGAGGGGTCTCACCACAGGCTTGTCTGTGGTACCTGAAGACACAACTTACAAAGGCTTAGGAAGCTCAGACGTTAAGTGTTTAGATCTGACACATGAGACGAAGGGAGGAGGCAGCCCGTAGTGGGTGCAAAGAGAAGATAGAAAGCATGGAGGTCTGTCCACATGACTTCTGAGGAGCGTGATTCTGCCTCCTTCCACCATGGAGAGTCCTCATACATTCAAAGGTATTTAGGCAACTGATCGGTTATTTTCCCAATGTAATTTTACTGCTATTAAAGATTCAAATAGTAAGAACCCATCTGGAGGGGAAAATAAAAGAATCACAAACAAAAGAGCAGCTAGTTAGAAGAGTAGTATGATTGGATTTATTGGACACAGACCACAGACAGGGGAAATACTGCCTGGTATTGAAAAAAAAAAAAAAAAAGGAAAGAAAATATGGCCCAATGCTTCTTTAAGCAAGGGAGAATCAGAGCAAAACAGCCTTGCAAATCAATCATCCATTACAAACCAGAACATATTGGCATCTCAGTCTGCAGTCACTCAGGATGGGGGCGAAGTCTCCTGATGCCAGCATTGCTCCAGGCTTTCTGAGACATCTGGTCATTTCACTGAAAGGTGAAGACTCCGAACAGAAGTGAATACACATGAAAATTAATTTAAAAGAGGGGGGAAACCCTCTCGCTAGTGCTTTTGGGATGATTTCAGGGAAAAAGGGAGTCAGTGCAGTGCAACTCATTGACTAAGCAACAAGAGTGAGGGGAGAAGTGTAACTGAGCTTGCTGCACAGACCAAAATCATCATCAAAAACGATTCAATGATATTTCCATAACCTTACTGGAAAACGGGTAAAAGAAACAAATACAAGCAGAAATTAACCGATATAACACGAGAGGTCGCTCTAGAACAGGATTACCCGCCTTGACAACTCCCGTTAATCCTGGACGATGACAAAATCCCAACAATCTACCTTGTAGAGCAATGAAGTTACACTAGTTTGCAATCTGGCTCGGGGGTTTTTTTTTTTGGCCAGCATGTAACTTTTTCAATCATGCAAATATGTATACATCCATGGACAAAACTTCTACTATATTCTCCCACTGACACTGGAAAAAATCAGATGGAACCAGATTTGAGCTAATCACAACATGCAGGGTGGGATTAACTCACGTGGGAGAAAGGTGACATCTTCATCAGTTATGTTCATTTGTTGGGAAAAATATTATTGCCCACAATAAGTAGTTTGGCTTTACTTCAGAGAGGGGTTATCAAATGGGAGGTGGAAGGGGAGAGAATGTAAAAATAGAATTAAAAAAATGAAAAAGCAGTCAATGGAAAATAACCGTATCTAGGTACAGCATCTAACAACAAGGTCCACTAATGTCCTCTGAGTGTCTTTACTCTGTCTTCAGTACCTTTGAATCTGCCTTTGCAAAGAAAATCTCCTCAGCCTTGGTTACTTTTCTTCTACTGGATACCCATGTACACAAGAAATTGAATTATTTCCTGTTTTCTAGTCTGTGGAGTGATGCTGCCTTTGTTAAACATTGGCTCTCAGCTCTGTCCTTAAATTTATGACTCTTCCTGCAGGATATGACTTGCTTTCATTGAAAGAAAGCTTGTCATTTTGTTAATAAAATTCACATTTTCAAAGAAAGAAACTGAAACCTCTCTTCTAATTGCCTACACTCATATAAACTAATGATGCTAGGTTGGTAATGAATATGACAAATTCCTGTGGTAATTTGCACTTCACGCTGGCTCTGTGTGGGCTTGCAATAACATTTGCTACACTAAAAACATGAGGTGAAATCTTGGCCTCATTTGAATCAATGATTTTTTTAATTTTTTTTTTTTCTCTTTCAGCCTCCGCAGGGCTGTGCTGCGATGGTGCCTACTGAATTCAGTGGCATTATCTGTTTGATTGCTGTGAACATGGCCATATGGACATATCCTTTGCCACATGGCATCACAAATGAATATCTGATTCTTTTCCCCCCAAGAATTGTAAGATGTTATGCTATGTGATGGTACCATAAAATATTTAGGTTAAGTCCCTGCTCCTGCCAAAATCAACAATAAAGAATTGCGGTGATCTCAAAAGGACAGGATTTCACTCTAAAACATGCAGAAGGGCAGCTCTCTCATGGGGGAACACAGGGGACTTATTTAATCTTGAATCCTGGAAGCAGCTTTGGTACCACAGTACTGAGTTTTCATTCAGGCAGCTATGTAAGGATAGTGCATTGCCCTTTTGCTGTTCTTTCCCAGCTTTTGACTGCTTTTCAACACAAGTGTTTTCTGCTTTTTGCTTCCCCCCACACCCCTCCTTCCCCTAAACTAACAGGCACCCATCAATCCAGTGATAATTAGGTAAAGCTAAGCAGCTTATGATAGACATGGGATCAGGCTAGACTCCGTCTTGCCTCCATTATGTGAATCATTTACGACTTCTAGCAAAATTTCTTAAGGAAAGGGGTGAGTGCTCCTCTTACTTTACCACTTTTCTGTTATTTCATTCAGGATTTTGTTGTTAGAGTAATTATGATAATAGTTGAGAAACAGAAAAGTAGAATAACAAATACGGAGAAAATATGAGTATGGGAAGGAGGAGGAAATGGCTCGGTGTGAAAACAAGACACGCAGCTGGGGAGCACGTCAGATATCTTCCGCTTCAGTCAGTGCTGGGACAGTATTCATTTAGCATTAAGAAGTGTGGCTCAGTTGTATTGCCTCCAAGATGTGGACTATAGAACTAGAAAAGAAAATTTTCATGCCTAGATCTTCTTTTAAAAATAGATTGCAAGGGGGTCAAGTTTAGCCAATGACCTAAATAATGCTGAGCTTTTCCCTGACTGCTTTCTCTCTTCCCCCATCCCTTCGTCACACCTCACTCACTGCCCTCCTTACATACCTCTGGTGCCTTCAACTCCTCATTGAATTAAAGCCACTCTCTTAAGGTAAGGTCCTCTATAGGACTCAGCATCTCTGAGGTTCCTGCCTGAGCCTCACAGTCCTCAGATTTTCAATTTATTTTTTAGACACACTATTGTGAAAAGCACATTGCAGAACCTGCAAGGCCAATTCAGATTTCACCCAGTAGCCCCGGGTTTTGCGTGGCAGCATGGCCAGTTCTTGCAGCATCCCTGGGCCAGCTGCAGACAAGGGAGCAGCAGGTCCCTCTTAGCTGCCTAGAGCATTTGTGCACAACTGCAATGGGGAAGATGCAAAATATTCTGCAGTAGTATGTGACCACACAGATGCCTGGCACAAATAACAGGCATTTCTGTTTAAAGGCTTCAGAAAATTCAGTAAAAGGCCAGATTTTCACCCAACCTGGGTTTCTCTTAATCTGCTTTCTGAAATCCACACAAAGACAAGAAATGCCTGAAATGTGTAAGCAGCACAAAACCCCAGTGGCTGCCAGTGTGGTCCTGCTCAGGCTTTTGCATGTAACTGCCAGTGCTGTGGCCCTGCAACTTCATGTAATGGAGCCTGTTACAACATGATGAAGTGGTGTGTGAAAGAACTAAAAAAGGCAGAATTCATGCTGGGGGTAGCTGTGAACAGCTAATAGTATAAAAGGAGTTTAGTTAGAATAATGAACATGCTATAGCTGGAAAAAGGAGAGCAACACGGTTTTGTTTCAGTGTCATTTCTGCAACAAAATTATTAATTGAAGAGGACTAAGTTCCTTGATGTGATGATGCTAAATCTTAATAGGGAAATCAAACTGCTGCTTACATATCAAGGTATCATTCAACCACTTGTTCTTATAATTGTTGTACAGAGGTAACTTGCCTCCTACAGACTGTAAAAATCATAATTTCCTTTAAGAGGTTATCACAGCTACAGCTTTTTAACAATAAAGCAGTCGACAGCAGAATTATCATTTTTTTTCTACTTATTGTTCAAGATCTGCTCAATAATATCAAGCAGCTCTCTGTACATATAAACTTGGCTTTTTTGGAGTTTATATGGTGTCAGTTTTACCTCCACTGTTTCATTTGGCATGTAGTACTTGACAGCACTAGTACTGTACTGTAAAGTAAACAAATAAAGTTTTGTGAGGAGAAAATGTTCACCCAGAGATTCTGTTGCTGAATATTGCAAAAACCTAGGCAAAGAACATTTAAGACAAGCCAGCCAGCAATCTTCATTCCTTTCCATTTCCAGTATCCTTTCAAACTTCTTTCTTTCCTCAGCCACTTTTAACTCTCAATAAAAAAACCAATTCAATATGTTAAATTAAAAGAAGAAAATTTTCAATCCCTAGTGTACTTCATCCAAAAATGTCACCAGGGTCTCTTTTGGCACAGTTGGCTAAAGCTGCAAGGCTAATGTTCATGTCCATTAGTGAACATTAGAGTTGGTCTGATCTCTAATTTTACAGTCATCTTGCCTTCAATAGCCAGTAGGTTTTCTTTGGCAGGCTGCTTGTAATGATAATGAATTGATCACTGCTGGATTGCTCAAGTGCTATATGAGCTTTATAGACAGTGGGCTTAATACTCCATCCTCCTCAGATTCACATTCCCCCTGGCTGCTCCAATTACCTCTACTGTGCCTGTGCTGGAAGTGCTCACCATAAAGAAACAAAACCACCTAAACTGAACAAGATGGGTTTTTTTAACAACCAAATCTTTTAACTCCTTTTTTTTTCTTTTTCTTTTTTTTTTTTTTTTTTCTGTCTAGGATTCAAGGTCTATCCAGGTTTCAAATAGTCTGAGGTTTGTTGTATCCATAACATAATGTTTTAAGTGACAGGCTGAACTGAGGACAGGCCAAATAACAAAAGAAAAAAAAAAAGAAGATCCCTGCCTGATCACTTCTGCAGTTTCTATAGTCCCAGGCACCAGGTTGATAAAACAAATGGATACAGGAAAGCAGAATGGGACAAAGCAATGAGACATGGGGACATCAGAGCAAGTGACACGGCAGAATGCTGTTGTGCTACTATTGTAGGCATCGTGCAACACAGGCAATTTGAGGAGATTATCCTGATTACCCAAGGTGGCTTTGGACACACTAGTGATTCAAATTCAGTACAAATGAGGAGAGTATTCACATTAGAGGATATGACCCATATTTTCTTAACCCATCCTACAGTTTTCAGACTCTTCTAGCATATCACTCCACAGACTCATTGTTTGGAAAAAGTTAGGCAGTTGATTTTTTAGTAATTTAGGTCAGACCAGTAAATACAAATTACAATGGTAACTTGCTTGATATCAAAATTTATCCTACTCTTAAAAGTTCGGCTTTTAGTGTCTAATTTTCTGAACAAAGTGTGTTAGGAGTGAATAACAAAGGAAATGCTCTATCACACTAGAACAACTTGGGTTTAAGTCACAGGACCAGTGTAACTTTTGCTAAAAATTAAATTTTATGTTTCATTCTTCCTTCACGTTCTTTGTGTTTACCATGGAGTTTTCAATGACTTTTACATCACTGAGATCAGTCAATCAATAGGATAAAGATCAAAATCCTGCAGGATCTTCTAACACTAAAGAAGCTTTAGAGTATCTTTTGTTTCACACAACAGGGTCCAAATATTGGAACACCTGGGCACTAGTGTAACATCTATGTACAAATACAGCTCAGGAGACAGGTAACTGAGGTTGATGTTATTCAGCTTTAATAGTACATATTTAAAATTACCCAGGAGTTAATTTAATGTGAAAAGTGTTAGTGGTCTACATGAAATGAGGTTTTGATGCCTGCCTAGTCCCTGGTAAAAAATTGCCAGCACTAAACTGATTATGACTTTAGTCATAGCTTCCCCCCTCTTGGCTGTATCTACTCTAACAGGCTCAGGGACCAAGACTTTATTCTGCTCAAGCAGCACACGTGCACCCATGTTATCATTGACAGTCCCATTGAAATTTTACTCACAGGATCCAGCTTCACATTCCCAGAGCTTCTCTTGTTATTTCAGTATTCAAATGCTTGTTATGACAGCACTCATTGCAACACTGGTGGTGATTTGATGGCCTACCTGCTCTCCAGGGAGAGGACTTGGTCCTTCTAGAGCTTTCATTCTGCCACCTCTCAAAGTGCTACATGTCTGCTGGAAAAAAAAAAAAGAAAAAAAAGAAAAAAAAAGAAAGGAGTGGGGAAACAAAGCATAAAATTTTATTAGCGCTTCATGTGATGTGACTGCTGCAACACAAAGACATGGAATTAGCAGCCATCACCTGCTATTTTGAGATTGAAATTACAATTTCAAATTACAGTTCTTCAGTGTTCTTTAGGTGGACACCTTTAACTTGCAGTGACATTCCCGAAAAACCTTTAGCAGCACTTTAGCTTTTAGGATGAGCTAAGCAATGTAGAATTCATTTTGTGGTGGTTATTAATATTGTTGATTGGCATCTGAATGACAATTTTCCTCTGGGAACAACCTGAAATGTTTTGCTGCAGTAACATATGTTCAGGGCAGCAGGGGGAAGGTATTTGCTATTGACTGTATGATGGGAGAATGTTAGGCAACAGTAAAACAATTATAAAGAGCTGTGCCAGAAGGAGTAAAAACTTTAAATGATGGAAACAAACAGAATATTTAGGTACTGCTTTGGTGGGGTTTGGGATGATTCAAAATCACGTTGGGAAATTGGATGTTTGGAATGTTTGATATTGGATAAAGGGATATTTGATATTGGGAGCCTATTACAAGTTTCGTCTGAAATATTAATTTTCTTTAGAAGTATTTTTTGGGGGGGAGGCAAAAGAGCTATTGAAATAATTCACTCTTCAATTTCAGAAGGACAGACATAAAGGTCAAGATTAAAATAATAGCCCAGACTGGTCTCCTTGGTGTTTTTTGTTCTGTTATTATGTTCTATTATTCTCTCAAAGACAGATGACAGCCGAATTCAATGGAAATTGGGATTTTTTTTTTTTTCTACTTATATGGAAATAGGATTTTATTTTCTTTTACTTTTTTAGTATTGCAACCATTGAAACAAACCGAAAAGAGATCTCTAAGGAAGCCAAAGGAGTTACCTGGTGCCATAGCTTGTCTGAAGAATTTCCTGTGCTGATGGAGGCCAGTTGAAAGCTTTGGGGCTGTACAAATGCTTGCTCTGCACCAGACCCAAGGTCCGTCTCAGCATCCTGTCTCCAACACTGTCTGGGGGCAGACTGGCAGAGAAAAGAGCGATCCAGTGGGGACTGACACTTTCCCAGTACACTCATCCTGCTTTCAGTTCAGAAATCACTGAGAGTTCTTGAGCCAGAGGTGATCTATTTTCTTTTAATAACCATTAGTAGATTTTTCTTTTACATGTCAGTTGGTTTCACATTTAGAGCAAAATCAATCAGATAAAGTCTTGAATATTTTCCTGTGTATTCTCCATACCCCAGGACTGTCTCAATTTACATATACACACTCTAGCCACTGAAGGCAGACCTGTTCTGCCAGTATAAAGGTGCACGCATTCCATCTTCATGAGAATGGTAGCATTCTGTACCATTATAAAAGCAGTTCAATTCATCTACAATTCTCCACAATAGGCATTAAGGTAATATAATTTACAACTATAAATATAATAAATATATAAATGCAAAGCTGCATTTAAATCAGAATCGTATCAGTCTTACTTGATTGAAAAGTCATTGAATTAGAATAGAATATAGAATAGAATAGTTCAGTTGGAAGGAACCTGCAATGATAATCTAGTCCAACTGACTTAGTAATTAGTACTTCAGCAATTTCCAAAAGCTTAAACTTGATGCTACTCTCCCAAGGAATAACAACATCAAAAGTTAACTACTGGAAGAAATTAAAACAGGAAGAAATAACTCCAGATTCTTTCATGGCACTTAGCCTGCACCATTCTTTCCTATGGAACTATGTGGGCTTCAGGATTCATTTACATTTTGACCATTTTATTTTTCATTTTATTGAAGAAAATATTATTCCAATCAGAAATACTCGATAACTAACAGTGCCCCTCTCATAGCATATGTCAGCTTTTGTTACCTGTTGCCAAAATAAGTCATTATTTTTAAATACACTGTGAAGATTTTTATCATCCTGTTGTACGACTATGTTCTCTGTAGAGTACGCTATACTCAGAAGTACATGACAGATATTCTAGTCAGAAAATGAACCCAATAAATAAATAAAATAACATTTTTTGTGCATACTAATGCAAATTAGCCTGGCATTCAGCAAGAGAATGAGGAGCAGATCATTCAACAAGCAGTGTGCTCATATGCCAGTTGAAACATTATTGCACACAGAAAGACATCTTAAATGAGTATCTACTGAAGGTGACTTTGGCACATAGACGACCAAATACCTGTGTGGTTATGAACTGTCAGATACTCGACATCCAGGGAGATGTTTATCTTGTAAAACAAAACATGCACTTGGCCCCTTAATTAACAGCTATAATTGACAACTTCACATTTCAAAGCTTTTTTTTTTTTTTTTTTTTCTGTCTTTACCTTATTGCCAAAAGCATTTAGACAATAATTAATGGTGCTTTAAGTGCATGATATCTTGGGAAACACTCCAAGCAGAAATAAGAAAAATCAGGATTTTGGTCACCTAGTGTGTGGCTAGCACTAGTTGGGAATTTTCTGATGAAAATACTTACTCAAGTCAAACCAGTTCACGCATTTATGTATCAGTTTCAGTTAATTTCTGTCAAAAGACAGCCACAGCCTCCTATGGAGAACTCTCCAATTCCCTTCCAGCTTACCGACTAGGATAAGCATTATACTCTAAAGATCTACAGCTCCAGACACAGCCATGGGATGGTTCCCTTCATCTTACAAACTTCTCCACGGGTCACATACAATATTTGGTTTGCAGACTCCACAAAATCGTAGATGAAAAGCTCTTGAGAAAGGTAATTTTTGCTAGAGTTTTCAATGCCCCTTGTTGCTTAAGACATCTCCGAGAGCTGGTAACCTCCACGGAGACAGGAAAGACAGGTTATGTACAGGTGATGTACAAGTACCAAGGAATTTGGTACCTCCCCTAGAAAATACTGTCTTCTGGTCATCTGTATTCAAGGAAGATCAACTCAGACCATGAAGGAAGGAAGGAAGGGAACTATTTAAATTAAAAGACGCTGTTGGCAAGAGAACAATTTGGGATGAAAATGACCATTAACAGCATCATCAAAATGAGGTGCTAGAATAGTCTTTTAGCAAGACTAATAAGGAACAGAAATTTAACTGGTTCTACTGGACTTTGTTCAGTTAGTTCATGAAAGGAAATAGTTGCCAATGAAAGCAGGAGTCTGGACTTGAGTACCTTCCAATCCCATGCTCCTAATTGCATTTCAGAATTTCCAAACAAAATGTTTACATTATTCTGAAAGGCTGAGGCTTTGGCAGGCTTTTTGTATGATTTGTCCACTTCTAAAGTAAGTTTCAGTCATAAACATATCTATCTATGTATCTCCTTCCCTCCTCCTCTCCCTCCCCTTTCACATTCATAAGTATTTTGAAAAGGTACACTTCAACCTGGCTAATAAGTTAGATGAAAAGCAAGCTGAGGAGAGGGCAGTGCCTGAAACAATCTCCCATGGGCCTCAGAACTACCAAAGCCTCTGGGAAAACTGCAAAGTTTTCAGGACAAATCTTTGTTTGGGTCTGAAACAGAAGTGGCATATTTCAAACTAAGTGCAAGTTGGTAAAAATCCCTTTAGTTAGTTACCTTACTAAGACAGAGAGAAAAGGGTATTAGCACTTAGGAAGCAGAGGCAAAACTTAAGGGGACAGGTGAAAAAGTTGGCAGTTTCTGTAGGGTGGGCATGAGACCGGGACAAGCACAGCTCAACAGGCAGCAGAGTATGAGACAAAGTTATTGTAGGGGGACACCCATGCAGGTGAAACAGAGGTCTCTCCTTTTGATAAAGCCATGTCATCGACAGAGTCTTGAGCTAAGAAACCGGGCAACACGCTACCTTGATGTTGGCACAAAAAACTTCTATTTTCTTACTTTGTTAGATGTAATCTCTCATCATCCATCCTCAAGATTAAAATGGAGGAAAGTGTATTACCCCATTTCTATCATCTTCTATCCAACCCCGTATGCAGATTTCATTAATTTAATAATGAGCAGGTTATTCTGATCTAAAAGATCGGAATAAGCAATCACTTTATAGACAGCTTATTCTGTGTCATTCTCCTAAAATCAACAAAGCAAAATACATAATAGGAACTTTATTCACCAGCCTGATTATTCAAGTTAGATAAAGGCAAGGGGACAGATCGTGTCCAGTTCTCATGTGCCCCATACCTCCACTGAGAGACTGATTTAGAACACACTATAGCTTCTCTATGAAGTAGTCTCTCTGCTGGATAAAGTGATCACATTTTCACTATTCCTTTTCTCTTTCTGAACACAGCACAGAGCAGCATCATTAGGATTGAATTACACAGCTTTCAGATAGCAAACCCAGAGGAATTCTGTTTAAATGACAGAAATTACTGTACATTACCACTTATGCAGATTAGCACAAAGCTTGTCTCATGATGTGTGTCCTTCAGCTTCAAGGGAGCCTGTTTTGAGTCCCTTCTCACTTGTGTTAGTATAAATCTAGAATGATTTCATGAAAGTCAATACATCATATCTGAATACATGTCTGCAGCAGGGAAATCTCTGCTCAGTGTTACTCCATTAATTTCCAATTTTTTACAGCTGTTGAACTGCTGGTTAACTTACCAAAGCATTGCACATCTAGAAGTTTGGGCATTAAAATGACACTAACTACATCAAAACAAAGAAGAAATGAACTGGAAATCCATGAATTAATCCTTCCTGAAAGTCACAAGAAATTATAGCACAGCTAAGACATGAAAAAATAATTTCCACTGATCTTTTGTTAAGATCATTCATTCTTTCACTATCTTTCTTTACTTCTGTCAAAATCTCTTGCAAATAAAAATCTCCATTTGCAGACATTTAAAATGCTGAAACCTTGGATGTGCAGGAGTAAGAAGTCATATGATTTTAAATCCATTTGTGAATTTGAATTTTCATAAAATAGCTGCTTTTGTTGTATTTTAATTCTGGTAGCAAGCCAACTGGGACCAGAGGGCCATATGATCTCACTTTGCATCTTTAATGACTCCCACAGCACTCTTCTCGGCCATTCTGCAACTCAGTTACCTAGTGTCTTATGGCATGCAAAGTTTGAATTAAATCAACACATCTTACTTAGGACTACTCAGGTCAGTATCCACCCCACTAGACCCAAAAGACGTAGTGAAAGGTCACTTAGAAAGATCTCATGGGGTATTTCACTACTAAATGGAAAAGACATAGCAGAGGAGCTTCCGTATTTCCCATCCAGGGGTCAGCATAGGAAGCCAAAACACCAGACCAACTCTAATCCTACACAGGATGCTGCTCAGCCTGGCTCACAACAAATAAGCTATTTTTTCTATGGTAAAATAACATATTTCTTTCCTTGAACTTTGATGTAGTTCTTCCCTTCTTGGTGAATTTGGAAAAACCAGATCTGCAAAGGGTTTTTGGGCTTGTTTTCTACACACAGTCACAGAAGTCCTAAGAGATTCTTAAAAGCCACTTGGGGGAAGGCAACACATTAAGTCCTGAGATGTACAGACTGCTGGTCTCTGCTCTTTGAAGAGCCACAAGGCAGCAAGCCCCGCAGAGGGCAGTGTTAGCTCAGCCATCCCTGTCCCTGTCCCCAGGCGAGGACGGCTGCCACCTGCTTCCACAGACACACGAGAACAACAACCAAAAAATTCATACACCTAAAAGTTTCTGGCTATTATTTTTGCTGATGCTGCACCAAAACTTCCACTGATCACCAGAATCAAACTATGTGCTGCATTCCTCTCAGCAGCAGCATCCTCCTACCACTTGTGCCCAACATTTTCTTTGCACTGGAGAACGCTTTCCTGACTGAGATTTGTTTTCCCTTTGAAGGGTGCTACCTACATGCCAGGATCCAGACCTACTTGGAGCATTCCTGATGTATCCAAGTCACAGGTTGGGTGCTAACTCTGCCCAGTCTGTTCTTAGATATTTAACCAACAGCCTAACACTGAGGAACTGTTTCTGAATGCTTGGACAGCATTTAAATACTTAACAGAGGGCCTGCACAAAAAACAGAGAATGGAGTAGAAGAGGAGGAAAGGGAGACCCTGAAATTTCAGGTCCAGTTTTTCCATTTTGTTTTCGAATGAAGGTTCAGGTGAGTTCATATTTTACCACAGAGGGTTCACCCATCCTCAAAATGATGAGAAAATGCTGATGGGACCTCTAATGGGTATCAGAAATACGAAGAGGTATACACCACAGCCATGGAATCAGGGAAAAACATCCACTTTTGTTATTGCTTCTATTCAGCTTCTACTCCCTTTGACAAAGCAAGCATGGGGATGCATGGAGTTGAAGAAAATCTTCCAAAGCTATTACTTAGCTACTCATGGAATATAAATCCTTGCAGAAAAAAAAAAATACACGAAGCTGAATAATTTGACTTTCAAACAAATTAATACACATTGAAACAGAACTCAAGTTAAAGCTTGACACTCTTATCATAGGGCAGTATCACCACCACCTGGGGTTTTATTTGATGTTGATAAGCAATACTGCTGAAATAGAAATAAATCCCACTGCTGTTATTTGATCTCTACAGTTTTACAATACTGTAGTCAAGCTAGCTCTTAGTCTCCAAATAGTTTGATTTTATACAAGTCATAGAATTACGCTAAAGGATGTCCATTATCCACATGCAGATAAATACCAGCACATACCATGTAATTTAAACACACGTGAGAAAATGTCTCACACGATTAATGAAAAAATACTTGAGCCAGACAAAGACAAATAAGTGACAAAATTATATTAATAGGATAATTTTGCAGCCACTTTTTATTCAAAAAAGTTGTATTTTTGTAAACCTGACATTTCCAAAACAGTGCAAGTGAATTAGAATACAGGTGAACACGAGCTTCTAAATACAGGTGACATCAATAAAAGTGAACACATTCTTCCAACCACAAGTTCACAAAAAGAAACATACAATTTTACAATACATAAGGAGTGACATTCTAAGAAAAAGGAGTGACAATTGTGTGGGTACCCTACTGCATATGTAAACCATGCTCCAAAAGCAATTACAGGCTTCATGCCAGTTTAATCAATGTGCGCTAAATGAACCAAATCCTACTTTCCTATAGACCCAAGAAACCTTAGCAAGTGGATGAACTTGAATAAAGGTAGAAATTAGGTCCATGACTCCCTTAATCCTTTAGTGAAAGCAATATTATATATTCCCACACCACATGGATACTATGCTTTAAAGTTGTGCAAGACTCCAAAGTGTGTCCATGAACAGAAGACATTCAAGAAAAGTCAATACTAAATATTGCTGAATGCAATCTTTAAGTAACTGCTGCTTTCAGCAAGCTGAGCTACCTGCACATAACTGACCTGTATGTAGGGTCTTTCCCATTCCTGCATCAAGGCTGAGAGGTTTGTCCTCACTGGTATGCTTGGCATTGTGAAAGTCTTTGCCACTTTGAGATGAAAGGATTGCTTAAGTGGTTTACAGGCTTGGGGTTCACATCAAGCGCGATTTCTCTCTCAGATAACCCAAGTGATTTGTGAGGTGACTTCAATTCAGAGGCTGTTCCAGTATTTTCTACTTCCTCATTGTAACTAAGCAAACTAAAAACTGGGTTTATTTAGAAAAACATAGTATTTTTGTTAGCTACAATGGCCAAATACCAGAGCATACTAGTGACAGCCTCAGTACACCAGCCTGGGGTGAGATGATGGAAACTCACCTCCCAGAGCAGACAGACAGGGTTTCAAATAAAATGATTCATAAAACATATTGTGAAAGGAGGCAAATGCTTTCAGCTCTTGGAAACTGAAATACATCCCTGTGCTGCGGGACACCAAACCTCTGAAATGACTGAGATGACCTTCATGTCAAGATGGAAATTAAAGGTGATTGCAACAGCATGGGCTCCACATTAAGTGAAATTTTCCTTTTTTTTTTTTTTTCTTTGATTTTCTTCCTACCCTAAAATCAACTTCAAGGGTACTATCTGCAAGAAGACACCCTGCACATTGCAAGCTGACTATCCTAACTGGAACCAAACAAGAGCCACAATGGAATTTGACAAAAAATAATAAAATTTATGAAGAGTATACATACAAACCCAAAAGAATCTGTGACAACAAAACTACTGAGTACCTAACAGTGATGATACTAAGAATTTATAGATTATTTCAAGAATATGTCACTAATCTGGCCAACAACTACATTTTCACTGGGTGATGACTAATGTCAACAGTAGACAATTCAAGTCAGAGATAAAAAAAGCCCAGTGTGGGCTCAATCAAATTACATTTATTTTCATTTGGTTTTAGCCAAATAAGAAAAATTTTTAACTTGAGCCAAAAAAACTTATTTCTCCAACACAATATGAAATATTAAATGAGTATTTTACCTTTTTTAACTCTTTGTATGCTTTAAAAAGATGTTTCAAAGAAGTAACTAATCTTGATTTTTAAAATAGTGTAAATGAAGTATTTTTGGCAGATCTGAAAATACATTTTTTGTTTTCAAATTGGAAATGAGGCATTTTGACATTTCAAAGGAAATTTCCTCCTTTTTTTTTTTTGGATGGAAACTTTGAAATTAAGCTGATTTCAAAACCAGTTCCACTTGTCTTCTGAATTATATTTTCAGCACATTTACCCTTTGATAATTTGGGGTGGGGGTTCAGTTTAAGAGAGGGCAGATACTGAAAATTCTTACAGCTACTAAAAAGGACTTTTGTTTATTTTCAGCAAATATTTTAAGCAATTTCTCATTCATAGTTGTGGATCAACCTTATGTTCACCTTTTATCTGTCAGTCCTGGGTATTTTTCAACAACAGAAAAAATAGATAGATTAGGTTTATATACTAGCAAAACTAACTGATACCAGAAATATCATAAGGTGAGGAATTCCATAGCCTCTAACAAAACAGTGTGGTTAAAGGCCAGCAGCCTTTTATTTCTGCACTCTGATAAATAATCTGCAGTCTTGTACATGTGGTTATAACAGGATTTCATCCCAGCAGGTTTTTTCAGATCCTGGCTTGAATGGTCACTTGTTACAGAATATCTGTCAAGTCACCACTGACTGTTTTAAGAAAGGTAACAGAATAGACTAATAGCTTTTCTTGTCAAATGCTGAATCAATACACTCTATTCACTTAAACCCCATCTTCTGCCTAATGGGTGCAGATAGTTAATAAATATGGATCAATACTGTAGCAATAGCAGGCACTTAATGTCAGTGGGGGGGAAATGGAAACAGGAATATGGATGTCGTTAATTTTTTTAAAATTTGAAGCTATAATGAATTTGGCAAGGAGGAGCAAGAATAAAACCTGTTCTCAAGCAGATTTCTTACGTGTTCTCTGCATTGAAGTTTCCAAACTTCCAACAGTTCTTTTACCTTAGCATTATGGAAGGAGACATGCTGCAGCCATTCATTCCTGTTTATCCTTCACCTTCTCCCACTGAGCTTGACCCTTCTTTCCCTTCCATGGATTTTATACTAACATGACATTTACCTTTTATATACACAAGGTGCAAAGTACAAGTAGAATCTAAATCCAAGTCTTACAGAGTTCCACTATTGCTACTCACAAAGTCAAGAGCTTTTTGAAGAAACACGGTTGAATTAATTACAGTTAAGTTTCTTCTGATGCAACAAATTATTTGCCAAGGAATCACCAGCAAATAAGCGGCAATCTGAGATCCTGTAACATCTGCACCTTGACTAAACTTCCTCCCCCTTTGCTTGAAGAAGGATGACATTCAGTACTTAAAACACCCAGACAGGGAATCTCACTATCCAAGTATACAAGGATTTTAACCCTTGCATCTACTTATCTTTCTTAAAATTATCATATAAACAAACTCATGACTCGTGTGTAAAACTCACAAGGCAGGCATAACACTCATAGCTTGTAGCAATTTATCACTTGCTTTGATAGAGACCGATCATAAACATTAACAGTAGCTTAAAAACTATCCCTCTTGACATTAACATTAATATGGCTCCATTTCTTTCTTTTTTTAATTCAAGGAATTGGTCAATGCCATAGTGGTTGGCCCAATTATATCCTCCTGGTATCTCGATTGTACAGTCCTAAATCAGTATCAAAGTACTAGAGACTGCAAGAGAAAACCTCCCAGAAGAAAACATTCTGACATGCTTTCTTCAGTGAGCCAAAGTAAACTCCACGTCTTGCTACATGTCACCGAAGTATTTTCATCCTCTCCCATTCAGGACAGTAATTGATAGAGTCAGATACAGAACATCACATCTGTGAAATACTTTAGGTTCTTAAGTTTACAAATCAAACACCAAATTCAACTTAAAAAAAAAAAAAACGATGGTGAAAAGACTTGGCTTATTGCCATTAAATGGTCTATATACAACATTATCAAACCTTGTAAATTAAGCATATGAGGATTTCAGCTACTTTTATCTGCAAATCTCTCTTTTCTCTTGCATTGATGTTTAAAAGTACAATAGGATTTATATATACATATATGTATTTCCAAGGATTTAGCCAGATATCAGTGCTTGAGTGAACTATATAGCTATTCAATAGAAACTATAAACATTGATACAAATATAAAGACATAATCAATATAAAAAGCTTATATTTATAAAAAATATTTTTAGGTAACAGTCTTCCCCTGAGGGTATACCACATAGTTGGATTTATAAATATTGCTCTGCACTGCAGCTTGATTACCAAAGTTCAAAGTTCAGCTCTTAAATGAAGTGTAAATTGCTCCAGTCACCTGACATGGCTGCAGTGGTTGCCTCAGGATATGTTCCCTAGCTTGTTGGAGTTATAATGACACAGCATCAATGGGGTCTCCGAAAAATCTGGAGAAGATTCCTTCTTCCACATATGGAAGATATGAGAGCAGGACCTATAGGCTAGCAAGCGTGTGTCACATGACTGGGCTTTTGTGTTCGCGGGCAGTTCACTGGTTTTTCTGGACCCAGTCCCAACTATCTTCATTCTCCTTTCTGCTCTTTTCGGCCTCAATGATTTCTTTGTACCTCCTGCGGAAGAAGCCCATCTGCAAATCAAAAGGAGATGACAGTGGTAAGTAACACTATCTTTACAGTGGAACTTGCTTTGTCAGAAAAGGGTGTGCAGAAAAAAAATAGCATAGGTGTTAGTATCTAATTTCTCCTAGTGCCAATTTAGAATCATAGCTCCTTGTTTACATCAATATAAATGAGATCAAACCGGGTCCCAGATCCTCAAAAGTACTCTGCTCCTTATACTGAACTACTCTGAGGGAACAGTCCTCTTATATGAAACATGATTTTTTTTAAAAAGCACATAAAGTATTTCTAATAAGCACAGACTTGAAAAGGTGGACACAGGTTTATCAGATTTAAATAAAGACTGATGCAGGATTTCAATCTGAACCTACAGCCAGGCTAGCACTTGGATCCTGAGTAAATGCTGCTGGCGTTCTATAAACTGTGTTCTCAGTGTCCACAACTGCACAAAACCACAGAGGTCAGAGGAATACAGTACACCCACCTCCCAGCATCCAAGTTCCAACTATCAGCCTCTTTTGTAAGAAACCCTCTTCCAGAAAAGCCAGCATGGTCTATTGCTTATTGCAGATGCTCCACCACCATTCTGAGAGCTCTGCTGCCATTCTGGTGTATCCATCTCCAGAAGTATCAGCCCATTGCTGTGAAATCACAGTACTTCTCTTCCTGACAGTAATCACTCTAAGTTCAGGCCTTAAATTTTCTATTTAAGCATCATTTACATTAAGATGCTTTGGAGGAAACCAACAGCTACAGACTCTTTTTGCTAAATTTCCCTTGTCCCATTGCTACCAGTTTTGTGATCTGAAGCTCAGAAGGCAAAATACAAGCCTGATCCTACAAGAACACATCAACAATAACTCTTACACAGGCTTTCAAAACGCTGCAGGGCTTATAATCACTTTCACATATCTTTTTGTTTTCTAAACCCTTGTACATAGTTAAAGAAATACCAGTGGTTTCCATTTCAGTTGGGATAAAAACCTCTCATATCTCTGCTTTTTTAAGTCTTTCAAATAAACAAAAATTATTTTAATAACAGACTTGGTAGGGATTCAAGAATAACTCCTCAAACTTAGCAGTGCGCTATTGAGACCACTGAATCAATATTTTGTTCATCATAATTAAACATTTATGTAACTCCTACCACTCTAAACCTGTTTTCTTAGTCCTGCTGGGTAAAACATGATGCTTTAGCCTTCCTTTATCAACCAGTTATTGCTATCCTTTATTCCCAAATTGGCTATATATAGGAATAGTTTGTGCTGCTTTGTCACTACTAAGTTTCTGTTAAGTTGGGCTTTTTAGTTTCAGTTCCTTAGCAACTTTGATTTTCTTCAAGAATATTTTAACTGACAAAAGGCAGTTTGTTCAAAATACAAGAGTGCTTCTCCAGCAGAGCTTCCTAAAGCCCAGGTCTCTGCCAGTACCCCAACTACAACTTGAGTCCTGACACACACTATCCTCCCACCATCCCTTGCTTCTGCTGCTTTGCTTCTGTCCAAAGGGCACAGAAGCTGCAGCATGGTCAGTCAAGCCACTTTTTTGGGTAACTGTGGACCACAGCCCTGGTAATCTAGAGAGAAGCGTACCCTGCTGAGTGCATAGATGTACATTATGTGTGCACCTACAACCACTTTATAAATACACAATATGTAGACATATAGATAAATGCCTACAATCTCAATTTTACAGAGGTTCCATGACCTTCTGGAGGCCCTCCAAAATAACTGGAATTAGACTTCAAAAGTCTTTTGTTCATAGTCCTGTGAACAGATGGAAAAGAGACTATGTCCATAGTCTATCAAAAACAAAGCTTTCTCTGCTGCTCAATACATGTAAATGCATGGATAATAGCTGTTCTGTTCAAAAAAAGCACCTCACAAAAGGGACACTGGGACACTGTTGAATTTTGGAGGGCCACATCTGCCTCGCCTCCTAACATCTTTCAGAATAGTGTACACAAGGATTCAGAAAACAAGAATTAAAGAAGATTTTCTCTAGTTCCCTGTTCTACAAACTTGCTCTGGAAGTCAGACCAAGTACTTTCTTGAACAGGAAAAATCATTACTAGTAGTTTTTGTACTTGTACCTACAAGCTGTATGAGTGCAAAGGATGTATTTTGAGAAGACATCCTCAAGATAGCACCATCATAAAATCCCAGTGAAATGTCACCATTCATGCCAACATACTTTTTGTCAACAGAGACTTGAAGCCAGTAGTAAAAAAGTTTCCCTAGATTTTTACAGTTTAAAATGGAGGTGAATTATTTTATTGATAATAAAACCCAACCCAAACCAACCAACCAAGCAAACAAAAAAAAAATTCCAAAGAAAAGTGTTAAGATGCTACTACTCTGTTCTGCCCCAGTAGGTGATTAACCATAGGTACTTATTTTAGTCGCAGGAATCTGCAGATCCTCCTCACATGTGCTCAGACAGCCACTGTGTTGAAGAAGTGGGTGCCATTTTTGTATTTTCAGTTATTATAACAGACCTACATGTTCTGCACATTAGAGAAGAAAATTGCCACAGGACTTTGTTTCCTAAGATTAATAAAAGAAGTGCAATGTGTAGCTTTTAAAAACAGGTTTTAAACCCTTAAGGTTTCCATCCTTCATGCAACCACATCCTTGGTACAATAAAATCCTCTCGAAGTTATAATCAAAATTATAGAAAGACTTTTTAATTTCCTCAAGGGCCAAACAAACAAAAGCAAACTCCTTCCCACTGTTAAGTTAATAAAAATTGTCTGTTTGTGAACATCTGCTTCAGGAATTATCTTTAAAAGTTGGTTATGATAGTTTTGGTGGTTTACTATTTTGTTGTTGGATACAGAAGGCTTTTGTATAAATCTCCAGAAAGGCAAAAAAGGCAGTTGAAGACTGTAATAAATATTAATTCTACATCTAGAGATGATTCCACTACAAATCTATATATATTTACTTGCTGTAAATAAAGTGGATAATCTAAAATTATGTAGGGGGCTTAATTTAAGTGCAAGCAAAAAGAGAAACTGGACCTTAAGGATTTAATTTTTTTATAAATAGTGGTCAGGGATTAGATATATTTCCCATCCCTGAAAGGCAACTTTGTGCTTTGTTACAGGACACTGTTCCTTAGTGTTAAGACTGCATATTCCCACTTCATGTGACAGAGTCCCTACTGTCACCTGAAAGGGTTTTTTTGGTAATGGCCATGAAGTAATCACAACATAGTCATTGTCTCACAAGAAACCACACAATCCACATATCCATTACCTTACAATAAACTGATTTCATTAAAAATGACAGCAATATTAACCCATATGGTGAGGGCTGCTAAGTGCCTGTGGCAAGCTGGAAATAACAAGTGAATTTAACATAGAGTGTTACATACAGAGTAATGAGTCTCTAATATTACTCAGTGCTCCTAAAATTTGGTTTCCATCTACAGACATACGTGTGTGTGTACATGTACAGACTTATGTACAGAGCAAAGGAATACCCAAGTCCAGAGCTGTGACCGTATCATGCAGTCTGTGAGTACACACCACCACTTCTAAGGAAAGGACTGATGACAATATTTTCATGAGTAAACCTCTGCCTGGGGAAGGCACTCATGAGAGGAAGAGCAACAGAAGAACACATTTACAGGAAGCAAGGAGAGAGTACCATGGGAAGCTGAAGGCTTATAATGGAAGAAGATGCATCAGCCAACAAAGACAATGAAGGAAATGAGAAAGGCAAACTACAGTTGGCATTTCAGAGTTGGCTGAAAATTATTTGGGGATGACTGAAGAAGCCTCTTGAGTTATGAGCCTTTTGGGTGAATGTGGCTAAAAGAAAGGTCTCAGGAGTGGGACACTGCTTAGCACGCACCATGCACCCTGGCAGTTGTCACCAGGGGTGAACTGCTACAGCAAGGACATCATGTCCTATGTCATTTCTTCTGTGTGCAAACACAGAGAAGAAAGAGGGCCCTGAAGACTTTGGGAAGACAGGCATAGTCCTGAAATCCTGGGGCTACCAACATCAGTTACAATGGATTTCTGGTCCTTGACAGGGAAAGGGGAGAGTCTGAACTGTTTGTGAATCCACAAACTGTCATGTTTCACATCTGCCATGATAAACTGCAAAAATGTCTAGTTGCTTTTAAACAAATCCAAACAAATTCAGGCAAACCCAAACAAAATGGAAAGAAAAAGCTGGCCTGGTCTTTACCAGAAGTGACAAACAATAACCAGTCCCTTTCTGGAGGTGCTTCAAGTAAGTATTAGAGCTGCTGTAAATAGGTGGCTTAGATTCAAAACCCGGAACCATCCAAAGGTTTTAACACAGCCTTTAATTTAGTTATTCCAGCCCATGTACCCTTTTCTAGCATAACCTTACTGCCATCTACAGTATATGCTGAGCGGAAAGCATAGTCCTGGCAAAACTGAACAATAAAGCAACAGAAAATCTGTGTTACTTGCAATCTGGGGAATTACACGTTATTGTGAAGTTACTTCTTGCCATGTGACAGCACTGTCAAGTCCTCTATTGAATCCTGAATATTTAAAGTCTCTTTCACTAGCACACAAAACTCCCTTTAGCTGCCATGCCAGGTTGACATCCCTTTAAAAATCACAGAGAAGTCATATCTAACAACATTCACATAAAATTGCATTCTTCAAGAACTCACACAAACTGAAAACTTCAAAGTGATTTCAAAGTCCTGAATTAACATCACAATAAATGACTTTTTTTTTTTTTTTTTCCCCCTGCTGATATTTTCTGCACATCCAAAGGGTGATGACTGAATTACTGGACTTCATATTTTTCTAAATTCCAGATGTACAAACAGTTAGGCAGCATTTCCTGCAGTATCATTCTGTGGCTCTCTCTCTAGGGTGCCAATTACAAGTATGCTCGAAGAGTGATAATAGTACAAAATAAAATTCAGTCTGCAGTTGGGAAAAAACATAGCTGATCAGAGGGCAAGCAGCATCACTACTTTTCTTATATTCACTGTTGAGTAAATGTCTAAAGCATTTTTATCATGCCCAGCAAGTCTTAGTCTCCCAATCAAATAAAAAGATATAGTTTGAATTGTGGATTGTAGAATGGTTCTGTTTTGTGTTTTTTTGAAGTCATTAACATCATCCATTAAAAACCAAGAAAACAATGATAACAGCTACATACAGCTGTAAATAAAAAAATTCTCTTGATTTACAGTAGTGCTTTGAGACTGTAACTGAGCTAGGAACAGAGTATATTTGTGAGCAACAAATGCTCAAGCAGAATCCAAAACTATATCAGAGATTTTTCCATTTTCTGTACAATTTTTAATGAAGTTTCTCTAGCATACATTGAAGTACTAAGCTGCATACAAAAAATACTGATTTTTACCAGTATGGCTCTGCTGACAAATGTCTTCTAATGGAGGTTACTGACCACAGTACAAAACAACAAGCAAAAATATTAGAGAGCAAAATAAGCACTGACATAGGTGTTACTAAGAAATTAAACAAAATTTAAGAACAGCTCATGAAATCTCTCATTAAATTAGGCTTTGACATGATACTTTGGGTTCAGTGCCTTAATCACAAGGTGTCTTTCCTCTATTACACAATTTCTTTGTCTACTATACATACTATCCAGCCATACCTGATGAATAGTCTGACTTATATCGTTAACCTTTTACTGACACATCTCTTTAATCTAGGCAGTGGTCCCAAACCATTCGCCCCGTGGCCCTTCAGAAAGAATGAACTTAGTCTTCCCCTCATCTTTTTTGGGCACTTCTCCCTGCTCATAAACAATACCACAGCTATAAAGATACACAGCTAATCACAGCAGGGCCAGGAACCACTCCCCAAGCAAGATGCCGTCAGTCAGCAGAACAACACCACCCCTAATGTCTGCAAAGCAGTGCTGCTGGGATTGGAAGACGGGGGTGTTTCCCCATGTAGAGATTGATCACTGGTTATTAAATGCATCTCACTTTACTACTGCCAAGAAGGCAGGAAAAAAATACCTTGCACTTGAATTCGTGTGCCCCTGGATAATTCTGGCAAGCTGCCAGCTCCAAGAGGCTGTACCATTTCCTTCCTCCCAATTAAAGAACCCTTGCCCCAGTAGAGAGGGGTCATGAACAGATACTGTGTACCAGCTTTTCCAAAGAGGACCGACAAACTGCTGCTGCCTGGACCCCCCTGTGAGGAAAAGGCATGTTTGGAAAGCAGCCATGTGTCATGCCTGTATTTAAACTGTATATTAAGGAGGAAGGATGACAGCTTGGCTAAGGTAAGCTCATGCGGACTTGAGTGCTCTGGTTTGGTCATTTAGTCATAGGTCCTCACTTGTTCAGTGAAACATATACATGAAAATAAATACATATGCTTCAAACATCATCATATCAATATCTGTACCTGCTCTCAATGTATTGATACAGATGGACACTGCTACGGTAATGTGCACATTATCAGTGTACACAAAACTGCACTTAACCTTTAAGTTACTTTCATATAGCCTACCTAACTGACTTAAGATACTGCTGTTGGTAAATAGGGTGAAGATCTGTAGTCCTATACAGATTTTAGAAGGAATTTTATTTTACGTGCTGTAGCAGTGAAACAGGTATAACTTTTAAAGACACAGCAGTTACTTTGTAATATTGAAATAGTAAGAAAAACTATTAAGTGCTCTGTTTTTGCTAAGAACAGTCAGTCAATTCATAAACTTAGCTCACGTGATCATTAAGTAAACTATTAATTTAACTGAATGTTTTGCATCTATCTCCAAGGCCAAATTTTCAAAAAACAGTCACTTTAGTGAGTGTTTTTTAGTGAGTGGCTAAGTACCTTCAAAGCAGACACACATTCAGACGAGCAGCACGTGTGGAAAAAGACACATGTAGGTGCACAAAAGAGATAATGGCACAGAGAGATGGGCACTGGTACAGACAACCTAATTTAAAACTTTGCTTTTTTATCTATAACATGCCTTGCTGTTGTCACTGATGACAGAGGTCACCCAACTGTCAACATGAAGCCCAGTTATCAATAATTTGTTTCTTTAACCAGTCCTCATGCACTTTTTCTCACAGAAGTTGTTCAGTTGGCTTCAATGGACCTCCTTGCTAATGGCAGTGAATGAAACTGGTAGTTCTGGTGTTTGCCTTTGGAACATATTTGCCATGTAGGTAAGATCTAGTTTGCCTCAGACAAGACTCATTCACCTAGCATTTAATTCATTTGTGCATACACATTTTGTTAGGACTTAGTAGGTAACTAGTAAGTAACTTCAGAAAGGAAGAGAACTCCATTGACTAAAGATCTTAAGCGCTGAGTTCTGATAACTTGAGTTTAATGAAAGCATGAACTTCTTTCAGGATGGTAACTGTGTACAGTAACTTGCACGATGCATGTTACCAGTATACTTACGAGTGTAATCAAAAAGTGAATTAGCCAATATTAAAACTTATAAATACTTCCAAATAGTTAAAATACTTCTTTAATTATTATTATTATTGCAAAATTTTACTAAGTATAGTTTTAAAAAAGTCATAGAATGAACAGAGACATCATCCAAAGTTCATCTCTGATTATCAGTCTCAAAAATTTGAAAGAACACAATGTCTACTCCAGATATGTCTGGACAAATTACTGATTTCTTAAGTCTCAGCAGGGAATAGCACAGTAATTAGATATATCATTCCTGTAAGTACAATTAATTTAAGACATATCTCAATCCAGATTTTCCATTTCCTCTCCAAAGAAAAAAAAGAAAAACTACTGAAATATTTCCGGCTTTGTTTGAAAACCAGAGACTAAACATTCAAGACTATTTCTGGAATCAATAAAAAGTAGCTTTACAGTAATATTTTGATATATTTGACCTGCCAAAAATATTTGAATGAAAGTTGTACTGCATCCATAATTATCAGAGTAAGTTACTTTCATGGGTTTAGATGAATCAGGAGGAAAAGGCTATGGCTGGTGTCAGTGAGAATGCAGCATTTCCCACTGTGACACCAAGTCTAAAGAGAGAATTCAGACTATGCAAGTCACATTTTCCCTGATATTGGCATTTGGGGCTGAGGGATGGTAACTACCTCCAAAAAATACACGTTATGTTTCAGCAGTGGGGAACCTTGGAACCTTAGGGATTTATTTGAATTTTTTCAGTCTACACACATACTCTTTTTCTGGTTTGGGCTGCTGAAAATGATGGCTATCTATCTTCTTTTCAGAAAGACGTTCTGAACCACAACCCAAACTCTCTCTTGCCAGTGTATTCAATTTGTTCACACAGTGCCAGGATGACAGCAACATAGCTGCCATGGCTGTGATGTTCTCCAAGAGCCCTGGCATGCACAGCTCCCATTTAGAGGACACTGGGACCAGAGAGAATGCTCAGCCACAACATTGTTGTTGTACAATTACATAGCTCATTTTATCCAGAAAGATAACAAAGGCATTTCACAAGTACTGGACACACACCACCACTGAAATGTTGCCAACCTTGCTCTTGAGAGTGGTGAACAAATATGGCATGGCAGCCAGCAAACTCATTGGGGAAGGCAGTGTTTTGGCTACAACAGCTGCCTTAACCATTTACTTGCGCAAGAACAAATAAAACACAGCCAAACTCAACCTTCCTCTAACATTGTCAGAATTCAAAAAGCACAGCAAAGCACCCAAACTATCTGGTGCAGAAAACCTAACATTTGAGTCACTGTTGGAAGAATACAAATCCCTCTGGTCTCAGGAAGTCAAAGGTCTACAATCATTTTGTGATGCTCACTTTGGCCCAGGAAATGTAAAGAAAAATCAAAACTGTGTTTTATTAAGAAAATCATCCACCTAACTTCTGCCTGGTGAAAACATCACTATTTATACACACAACCAAGCACTTCGACTGCCCCATTACATCCTCAAGGTTTCCCAGCTGCTATACTTAATGAAGATCTATCCATGTTTGGGACATAACATGGATTTGGTTTTGAATCATAGAACTTAATTATCACCTGAATGCATTTTTATTATCTGTAAAAGGATAATATTCTAATTCTAGGCCTCCTGAACACAGAATCTGCATTAAAAAAAAAGCAGTACCCCTGAGAAACATATGTAAGACACAGCAACTAATAACTTGAGGCAGCTAGATAAGTGGGTAACAAAAGCAACAAAATGAAAAATTAATCAGAAAAACTCTACATAATGCAACACACTGAGGAGTACAGAAAGCGGAATTTCCGAGAACACACATCAAATCACAGTTTTTGCAGTTTTGATGGACAGACTGGACAGATATGGGCTATATAGCTCCTACAGGTAGAGATCATACTTTTCTAAGTGAGTGAAGCTGAAAAATCAGAGGATGAAACTGGACAGAGACTTGGAAGAAACTGTGAGAAACAAGTGTTGACAAGGTTTTAAACTGAGAAGAGATAGTGGAATTAAAAAAAAAAAAAAGAAAGAAAAATGAGAAGTATAGACTTAACAAGGTCTGAAGGAGCTGATGCATCCATCTATATCTCTACAGGGAATACCTTTGTGAGCTGTGAAATCCACCCTCCCTATCCCTAGGCCATAGTAAATGCTCTCACAGCAAGTTGAGCCAACTGCCTTGTTTATCTGAACATCAATTATGACTCTTAATTTTAAAACATCACCATAGTAAATAATGGCTTATTCTCGGAATTATATGTACAGAAAGGAAGAAGCGCATGAACTCTGACTAGGCACAACAACTTTCATCAGAGATATGAAACACCATTCACTTTCAACAGGTTTCTCTGTCCCCACCTCTAAACCAAACATTTGAAGCCATACAACTGTGACAATCGGTGGGTTACACCTATCTGTGAGGCTTTTTTAATTGAAAAGTGTCTTCCTGGAAAGATTATACATATAAATAGATTATAGATGGATATATAGAGAGAAAATATATATATTATGTACATAGAAAAGGCAGACTTCTCCCATATGCTGAAATCCAAAGAGGTTTTGTGCCATAACTATATGTGCCTATGTGTCTCTCAGGAAGGAAGGGGAAAAAAAAATAAATAAAGGCAAGCAGTTTTATTTCCTTGCAAAACTCCAAAACCTGGTCACCAGGAAAGGGGGTCAGTATGATGACTGGCCAGGAAAAAGTAGTTAGCCTCTGCCACCTGCCTGAGGTCTAGATAAAAGTGAGAGAAAATGTTTTTGAGCTTGGAACACAGGATACAGAGCAACCACTGGCAAAGAGTAAGTTTTTGTTCTTTTCCCGTGCTGGAATATGGTGAGTTGTATGTTTTGGCCCACTGTAAGAAGTCTTAACGTTTGAGGCCCTAAGTAAGGGAAAGTGTCTCCTTTGAAAGAGGGGAAAACAGTAGATTTTGCTACATAGGTGAACTGCAGGTTAGCTTTAGTCTTGGTTAGCTTCAGATATTTTCTGAATGCTGAAGCAGTATGTGAGGCAATGGCAACTCCTACACATATGAGAATACAAATGTTCTTTCAAAGACACTTGGGCGGTCGCAGATAAAAAGTCATAAGGCTTCTTTCTCCAAGCAAGAAGCCCAAATGCAGCTTTGAAAAACCTGCTTGGATTTGTCTGCCTTTTTCATAAAGAGTTTCATAATTCATAAAGAAAGCCTCATATTATAAATTTTGTCCCTTAATGCAATGCTAGCAAACAGCTGCATCCATGCCTACATCCTCTGCTTAAACAAGGATTCTGCAAGCCCAGTACTCCGTAGGATTTGTGCTTCCCATTTGAAAAAGGCTTTTGAAAGCTTGTACTAACTCATCTCAGCAGACAGAACTGTCTTCACAGACTTTCTCCTAACAACTTAAAAAGTCTTCAATCTCTCATTTTAAGACAAAGGGCAAAACCATTTTGTCTAGCATGTATCGAAGAGCAGGAACCCTCTGTCTAGTCAAAAAATAACATATGTGGGTGCTATTCTGCTTGCCATCTCTGCTCTAAACCCTGAAGTTTTGACAGCATTGAAGAAGGATGTCCTATCACATAACGGAGATCCAGAGTGCAATTCGTTACCCCAGGAATCCAAAAGCTGTAAAACAATGCTAGAAACCACACTGTAGACAAGTCAGAGATTGAATGCCCAGTTCAGGAAGAAGCTTAATGTCTAGATAATTAAGTTTAAATAAAAGTCCATCTCCTGTGATAAACACGCCATAAAGAAACAAAATAACGTTACTGCAATGAATATAAAATCTTTGTTTTACAAATAACTTCCACAACTGGCTCCCTAGATCACTCAGCTGCCCAAATGTCCAGTCTGGTATTTGCTTACACATTCACTCTTTGATATCCTCTGGGCACAAACCATTTTTTTCTTTCTGTGCACTTCATATAAAATTATATGGATTAATTCACAACTCAAGCCAGTTCAAATGTAGCACTGCTATTATTAATAGAATACTTATTGTGTTATAAATATATCTTGCTTCATTTCTTCATATGCATGGCATATGCCAGTTCTCCCCTGGTTTATCACATGCATAAATCCACTATGCCCAAAGGGAACCTTGTCCCCGGTGCATGGCTGCAGTCCTGACAGCTAAAGGAAGCATATTGCAGGACAACACTCCCCAAAATAATCCAGCTGTGACTGCCTTCCCCTCCTGAACTGCTGCCAGTGTTTGTGAAACCACAGGCTCTTCTAGCACATGGGTAGTTGGCCTGAAGCAAAGTGACCTCTTCTCCTGCTCCACTCTCCACAAGCCCCTGGAGGCCACCAAAGAGGGGCAGCTACTCTGCAGTAAAAAGCAAGATGCATTGCTGTGGGCAACAGCATGAGAGCCCCTCCTCCTCCTCTTGCCCATGGGAGACCACAGGCAAGGTGTGAGTCGGGAGAGCAAGTTGTGCTGTAGAGGAACCACCAAGAGCAGGAGCATGTCCCCATAGATGCCTGTGCAAAGGTATCCAGAATGGGTGAACAAGATACAAACAGCCACAGGTATCAGGGTAAATCTGGGCTATCCACCCAAAGAGGCAAAAATGGGGCAACTCTTGCAGGTCTGCCCTACACACATGGCATCTCAGGAAAGTCAGGGAATAACTGCTCACCCTCTTAAACCAGAGGAAGCATGTGTCTGCATGAAATACTAAAATAAACAGAGAAGCAAAGTCGGTCAGAAACTATCTAGCTCACACTAAAAAGCTTGTTACGTGTGTGTAAGCATGGCTGTGGTGCTGCATGGGAACAAATAAGCTTTTATTTGAAGGTGCTTAACATCACTTCCGTTGACATGAAACCCCTGAACTGTGCAATTTTAGATCTACAAAGAATGAAATAATTATCATCCTCACACTGTATGTATAGTAATTTTATTCTGATTCAAAATAGGATTTGGGGCTGGAATATCCCCAGGACCTCACTCCTGATAATGCCATTAATTCTATCAATGTGCAATGTGAAATATTTACATATATTCTAATATTTTCCTGCATCTTTAAGGAGCTGCTTACTTCATCTGTAAAATACTGCTTGTCTGAGGACTTGTCCGTTGTGTTGCACCATGAAGTTGTGCACACAGTGAGAGTGCATCTTCCACAATGGTCTGAGACACAGTCACCGGCAGCAAGCCTTGCTCAGCTGCCACTGCTCAGTTACCTTGTAATGACTTTGCTCCAGCTCCTGCTCTGTTTTGTGTAAACAGCTGCCTTCCAACACCACACTTTAGCACTAATTCATTTTTTAATAAAAATATAATTTAGTTTCCATTCTAGCCTGAAAACTTGGGTTGCTTCTAGTTCTAACCAGAGATTCTAAGATGCCCCAAACTCCTTCATCTAATTCAAACTTATTCTTTCATTCCACAGCTAAATACTAAACCATTTCTAAGATATGGCTTTTTTTGACTTCTTCACACACAATATTTAGGAACAACCATAGGCAAAATTGGCCAAGTATATCCTAACAGATATTTACAATCAGACAGTTAAGATTCCTCTGTAGGACTGCAACTTTCCCATGTCAGTTTTATCTCAGACAACTTTAATATTGGCAGTAATTTTGATAAATATAGCAACTAGCGAGTGCAAAGTTTTACTTATGTATATTTATGTTCCAGACTAAGATCTAAATGAAAATACTGGCTGACACTAGCAGCTCCATAATTTTAATCACTTTTCTCTGAAACAAAACCTTAAGTTATTGATTCCTTTAGCAGTCATGCAGCTCTGTGGATAAAGCACTGGAGTACAGCTGACAAAGCCTGGCTTTTACTGCCATCTCTGTCACAGGACTCTGGGCAAGGCACCTCACCTTGCTTTGCCTTGGCACTTTAACATCTGCATGCAGCAATGCCTATATAAGCCTGGTATTAGTCATAATTATTTGTTTCTGTCCCTCAGAACTTCCCTTAAGGCTTTCATGCAACAAAACCGCAGCTTCTTCATGTGTACTTGAACAATCCCTATACAATTTGAAAGAGCTCAAGTCTCCAGATTAAGCCAGGAAGCAAAGGACTTGTATTAATTCTAGCAGAGACCAAGAATTGAACTTGTGTCAGATTGTCCTGGAGACTCACAGTGAAAGGTGCTATTCCTCTTCACTTGCACATTTTCAAACAGTTCATCTAGCGCCTTTTTACCTTCAGGAAACCACCCATATGAAATCAGTCATACAGGTATCAGCAGCAGTAACTCTTTTTCAAAACTTTTTGTCATTGGGACATAAATCCTGGGTCTCTTCCAATCTCACATTTTTCCATCCTCATGGTTATTCTGCCATCTTAACTGCACAGAAGTTTTTTTTTTTTTTAATTTCCCCCCCACACTCTTTCTGCCACAAAAATCAAAAGCATTTCCCACATGCCACAAAAACAGAATTAATGAGATATTCTAGCTTGTGGTCAAACATTGTTTTCCGAACTGAAAGCACAAGTCAATTTTGTCCTTGACAATATATGCTTAAAAATCTTCAAAACTGACCATAACAATACTTTAAATCTATAACCCCTCTAAAATTTATACAACTTATGAAGTAAATGTATTATCTCTAACACAGCTATAAATACATCTGTATAATTTATAATAAGAATTGCACGGCCAGATTTTGGCCTAGGCTTGTAAATCCATTTTACAGCCTTGCACCCTGCAGCGATCTGTCCTTTCGCAGCACATCGGGGCTTCGACCTCCCGAACCAGCACAGCCGGCAAGCAGAGCCTGCAGCGCACATGCTGCTAAACAGTGCGAATCAGGCAGCTGGACCTCTGCCACGGGAAGCAAAATAAGGTTGGACTTCTTCCCATGTGTGCATTTGAGATTTACTTCTCTTAAAGACAGTCTCTGACCTTGACCATGGCCTTTTAAATTTATGGATTGGTAACAGGGAACTGAGGAATGAAAACACTTGAAGCTCCTTAGCCTTCATATTTACCACACCAGATGTCTGCTGCTATGTGTCAGCATCAGCCCAGTTTTACCATGTAATAGTGCCGGTGTACAAGAACTGTATCTTATCAGAGATGGTGTGAAGGCTGCCTTTTAACAGGTCCCAGTGCTTCTCAGTAATGCATTTTACTGATCTGGAACTCCTTCTCTGAGGGATCTGAAGAATTTAGTGCTGGATACTCCTCTCCCCCAGGGCTTTACCTCTGGAAAACAGCAGCTACTGACTGTTGCTAGGCATGCACCCAATCTTTTAGCTGGTCAAGCAAAGTTAACCTGATTTTCAGGAAACCCTATTGAAATCAGTGAGCCTCAGTCATAAGAAAACCATTGGGATGTACCAAGTACCTAAGTGTGAGATAACAGTGGGTTTCTAAAAGGGATCCTCCTTTGTCCTGAAATGGTATCAGAGGTTTCAGCCTTTAAGAACCATGCTCTAAAAATGTAAATAATCCACTTTTACACTTCTTCTTTACATCATTAGTCTCCTTCTCCCTCACAAAAGCCTAGATATTTAAATATTTTTTTTCTGGCCAATGGCTTCTGTAATGGAGCAGACAATTATTTAGTTTCTAAAGCAAATGGATGTTAAATGCAAGGATAATTCAAGCTTTTTTTCCCTGAGATTAGCCTTGGTATTTGTGTTGTATCTGTCACCTTACCTTCCATAGGAGCACAGCCAGCAACAGGAAGATGAGAATTCCCACCAGCAAACTGATGGCAATGATCCATCCGACAACATACCCACGAGGCTCCAGATTGTGCAAAGCCTCAAAGACCACCTACAAAGCAATTAGAGAAAAGATCTTTTTGTGATTGGAAGTTGTATTGTTTTCTCTTGTACTCATCTTATTAAACACATTGCATGGTGGCCTCACTGATCATATTTCATCTGTCAAACAAATATGGAATGCGTGCTTAATTTCGTGCTTTCTATCTCTTTTTTGCAAGGGATTTAAAGCTTTCAAGTGGAATTTGAGTAGCCATGCGTTGGATCCAAAGGATATCAGCTTCCACTCCGAAATAACTCTTACCCGGACAACCCCCCACCCCAGACACTGCGCTTGTTCTCGTGCTGGGCCACCAAAGGTGCACAAAGGTTTGCATGAAGAACTCCATCCCTTGGATTGGCAGGCACTGCCATGACATCTCACGTGGTTTTACTCAGCATGTTCCCAGCCCTGCCAAACACCCCGACGCTTCACATGAAATAGTCAAGTATGCAGAGCTCATTAATTTTTTTTTTACCACACAAAACAGGAAAAATCACATATAGCCCTACTGAATACAAATCATCTCTGCTGTGCTTCACAAGACACGTGTGAGAGGGAAAGGCTCGTGCAGCCAGACATTCTTTTGGGAATGCAGAAGAGTCCCCTGCTTTTCTCTTTTTTTCTGCATAGCACGTATGGCAGGGAAATGCATCCTACAAAGAGCTTTCCTTAGCCATCTACCTTAAAAAGAAAATGGGAGCAAATTATACTGCTTGTATATACTATGTGAATTTCCAGTCTCTTATTTCAATCAAAGACAGTTCCTCAGTGGAAAACTCAAAAACAGTTCTCCTCAGTGAGGTCTATTTCAATGTTAAATTTTGCAGTTTAATATCCAGCAAATGCGGAGAGGCAATGGGGATTTTTTCCAAAGGTAATATGTTTGCTTTGTCTGGCTTTGTTTTGGTTTATTTTGGAAGGCAAAGTAGTGAGTTTTCCTCCCTTCTTCACAAGCCATTTTCATCATCTTTGCATAAAAATGTCAAAACCCTTTTGAAGATATGAATTTTTGAATCTTTAACCCACCCCCCCAAAATCAACAACAAAAAAACAACCAAAAAAAACCCCCAACCAGCCAACCCCTCCCCCCCCAAAAAAACCCCAAAACCAAAAAAAACCCCAACCAAACA